>UELX01003264.1:0-24641 GCA_900480035.1 Eupelmus urozonus | reverse complement strand
GGACTTCCTTTATAAGAAACATTACTTATTTATTTAAAATATAGCAGTACTACATAGAAAGTATGTATTTCAGGAGATAAGATTGGATAAAATTTAACGAGAGCAAATATTAAACCATAAAATTGTTTTTTTTACAAATCCAGGAGATTACTGACAAGCTGAAAACGATTCAATAAATAATTTATGACACAGAGAGCGACAGACCGCAAATATTAAATTCCCGAAGACAGGAACCGCTTGAAAAATGCTGCCCCGAAAAAAAAAAGAAAATACTTAGCGTCAGTCAGCCGCATTCCTCAGTTAAGCTGTCGAATCTAATTTTCGAAAACGCCAAAAGCCAAGTAGTTACGCTCTCGATTAGAAGTAAAGCTGCAGCGCTCGGCTCGGCTCGCTCGCGTTGCCGTAACTCGCTCAGTCAATTATTTTTTTTCCTCCGCGTATACACGAAGCGCACAGAGAGACCGAAGGGAATGTGTCCTCGGGTGCAAGGTACGCGCTAGCGCGGATTTCTCAAAATCGCCGGCCTTACTGCAGAACTAGTTATTGAAATCAAATCCACTTTATGAAATCCCCGAGATCGAGTTTTGCTCGCCCCGCTCGCTCTGCAACGGAGCCGCAAGTCTCTGACCTCTAACGCACTTCTCTATTTCGCGCAAACTTTGAATTTCGAATTCGATATGTGCCGATGTGGTGCAAATGCATAGGGAACGAGCTCCGGTTAATGCGGTCTTTTTTCCTCTATCGGCGCGACTTTGAGGCGATCCGTTTTCCAAAAAGGAAAGGGTATAAATTTATATGCATTTCCCTAGCATTATGCTCGGCCATTTTCTATATAGATATCGGAATGCCAGCTGTTATTATTCAACATTTTTGCGTCGATACGCTCGCCTGCTCCCGGCGGCCAGCCTCGCGGGAGAGTCCGTAAATATGCATGCAGGAGAGCGCAACCGGCGCCGCTTCTCGACTCACGTGTATAACTCGGCTATTGAAGTCGAGCCCGCGGAAAAATCTTGCGTACTTTGGGCCCGAAAATTTATGATAATTTTCCCCATAAAACACGGCCCGGCCGAGCGTTACACTTACGGCTAAACGCTCCTCGATTATACGTGTGCCGCAAGCTGTTAAACGCCCCGTGTATGTATAAATTGTCGAGGTGTCATACAGTTCGGCAATTAATTCGTGTATTTATGTCTAAATTAAATGCACGCGTTTCGTTTTGAAATTTCCACGGCCCGCTCGCCTCTCGGCCGGCTCACTCGGCGCTACGCCTTTTACCGCAAGGGAAATCAAGCGTTTAATTTTTCTCTCCCCAATGCGCGCCTGCGTTACGCTCACCCGCTGAAATTCGAGTTTTCAAGTCTTGCGAAAAATCTCCTTATTAAGCTCGGACGGATGAAAAAAAAAATCTTCTAAAAAAAAAGTAAGCCTGGCTCGTCGTATCCAGCTGGCGGTGCTGGCGGCTTAGCTGCGTGCCGTGCAATATGTGAAATGGGAAAATTAATCGGGAGAGAGATATCTATAGTCAGGGTCAGTGGGTTGTATCTGATAGGGAATGAAGTCTGGAGAATTGCCGAGAATAATTACATAGCATTTCAGTTTTCTTTGCAATCTGCTAATAAAGAAAAAGAGAGTTTTTTCCCTTTGAAAAAAAGTTCAATTATTTTAATAACTATGTAGCAATTTTGCTTTATTGCGTTTCTTGTAATTCATTATGGAATTATTAAAAAGCTCGCTTTATCTTTGAATCTTTTCTATATTAACTTACGGATGTCCCAACTTGTTTGAATCAGAAATAGATTGATGTATAATTTTGAATTTAAAATAATACTTAATAAGCTATTAAATGAAAAAAAAAGTTCAATTTATGAATCGTCAATTAAAATAAAGAGAATTAATAAATTATAGAATATTAATATTTTGACTCAAAGTCATATGGTGAGTAAGTGATTAATGCGGTCATATTCAATATAAAAGACCGATTATATAAAAAATAGAACGTGCTAAATCAGCTTTGCTTTCATTTGCTTCCTCAAACTAAAAGCTTTTTTGATACTGCCTAAATGAAAGGAAAATAGATTACATTTAACGATGATGCACAAATAGAAAATTACATGCGTCATCACGTCGATGATATAAGAACGACGTGGAATAAAATATGCTCCGGCATTGACAGGTTAATGGAAAGAGCATCCGACGCTGTAACGAAAGACTCCGGGTTTAATTCTTAGCCGAATAAAGCCTTGTCTTTTTTAGATCCCGCCTTTCTTCGTTAATTTTCAATTGATTTATTGAATGCAAAATTTATAGCAGTATTAGCCAGCCAAAATTAACTCGTCAATACGTGCGTTTACTGCAGAATTCATTATATCGTAATGCCATCATGTTAAATAAATAAAATAATTTAATACCATCCCGATCTAATACAATATTTCGATAACTATTTTAAAAACAAAATATAAAATTATCATTAATAATCCACTATTATTTCAGATATCCAGGTACTTAAAAAAAAAAAAAAACAACAACAATAATAACCCTCATAAATTATCTCCACCATCCTCATGCGCCTTAAAACGTTTCTACTTCTCCCTCCGCGCAAATAATTAAAAAAAAGCTCTCAGTCCCGGCCTCGCCCGTTAAACAACTCTCCCACACAGCGTCCGTTGCCCGCAATCCTGCCAGTGCACTCGAGCTTTTTCACAAGACTCCCGGGGGACTTTTCCTTTGCGTCGGCCTGCGCGAGCGCGCGTGAGAGTCCGCGCTTTATTAAACGCGCTTCCTTCACTCTCTGGCGTTTAAAAACTTTATTAGCTCGTAATTGAAGAGGCGCCTATTTTCTACCCCCTCGCCCGGAGTGAGAGAGCCGGCCGACGGGGGCTAATATCCACATTAATTATGAAGCGCCCCGCGGATTTAACGGCGCCGCCCGGAAGATTGACGACGTCTGAGAGCGCGATCGTTTTGAAAACTTTATGAAGGTGTAATCGACGGCCGGGTCGTCGTTGAGACAGGCTACTCAGCGTGTTTGTCGGAGGCAAAGGCGACGCTTGTGTTTTTATTTTGCGGCGATTAATGCTGTTGCGAATTTTCAGGAGCGGGTCACTTTATTTATGGTGTTTTGAGTGACTTTTTGTTTTCCGCCCGTCCGTGTAATCCCTTGGCCATAGATCATTTCTCAACGCTTCCTTTCGGCGGATATTTTCGAAAGTAGGTCTTTGAAACGGACTTTGATTTATTCAGTTTTTCGCGGATAGAGTGACCGGATGCGTTGCGACAGTTTTTTAATCGACGCCCATCATCGTCAGTTTTGAGTTGAACGGCTTGATACGATGTTTTAATTCACTCAGATAGGTAGAGCATTGCTTTGTAATGTCTTAAAAGCTACGTTTCACAAAATCAGATATTCGAATTTCTTTTATTCATCTTATCAAACAAAATTAGTTAATTTTATTAGCTTTAATCAACAGATAACCAATCAGCAAGCATCAGCGATACCCGTAATCGAAAGATAAACCATATTATAGATTTCAGCTATCCAATCACCTTATAAATATTCACAACTCCACAACCACAGTAAGTCCGATAAAAGCCAGCTCGCTCCCGCTACCGGTGCGGAAGGACCGCGCGCACTCGCTTTTATTGAATCCCGTGAAAATCCAGCCTGGCCATACAGCCACGCACCGCGCGACTTCCCGAATATATCCATGGAAAGCAACAACGCAGTCCCGCATAGAATAGAACGACGCGCAACGGATAACAGCCGAATGGTCGAACTTCTTTATTCAGGAGGGGCCAGATACGCCCGACCGCGCGCTCGTAATCTTTGCTCTTCCTCAATAAACCGGCCGCGGCCGCAATTTACGGAGCCGCAGCCCCGATAACTCCATTGGCCTGTCGCGCGGCACGCGGACGTTAGGAGTGCGCGGCTAGCTCGTCCGTTTCCGCTTGTAGAGACGCGCGCGCGAACAGGAGGGAGAATGCTCGGGGGCTTGTTGACTAACCGCTTGGTAAATATTGGATCGTTCTCCGGGGATTAATGCGCCGCTGGTTTGACGAGTCGCTTCCGACGGGCGCCGAGCGACGAAATAGCGAAAGTGCGGGTGGAAAAAGCCATTTTTGCATGGTTAGGTCTGTGTGTATTTTTAACGGGTCGGGCGGTTTTACACGCGGAGGATATTAGAGGCGGAATGGTGGACGGCAGGTATTTTAGGATTGAAAAATATAACGGCGGCCTTTCGAAACGGTCTTACAAGTTTCTAACACACCCGCGGTGGAAATAGAATTGAATGGCCGAATAGGTATACAAGCGATTTATCGGCTAATTTAGCGGCGGCTTAGAAAAGCGCGCTCGCGCGTTTCTTATCTTAACGAGGCCGAACACGCGCTTAATAAATTAATGCGGTGGCTCGCTGTTGGGCGTCGATTTTCGCAATCGACTGATAAATTTTGTCCGCGCGCGGTCAGAGAGGAAAAGTGGACCAGGTGCGTGTGCATCCCCCCAGAGGAAGCGCGCGAGCTCGAAAGGAGAAAACCTGGCTGGAGAACTCGTTTCTCGCTTTTAAAATGCAAACTAAGTGGGAATTTCGGCAAGAGACAGAGTCTCTCACGTGCGCGAAATTGCGCGTAAACGCGCGGGGCTCCGTTAATTAAGCTCCGTTGACCTATTCTGGAGAAAATCATTTTGGCTCGCCGCGCGCTCGCTCTCGACTTTTATGGATAGCCGGGGCGATTCTTCGCTTTCGCCGGCTGCTGCAGCGCGCGCTATTCGTAAATAAGGTGATTCCAGTATCGCGATACGGTAAATGGATCGAGCAGGCCAGATACGATCGCCAGTCAATGAGTCTACATGCGAGTTTGAGGCTCGTTTTCGGTGCTTAGAGATGACCTATAATGTGTGCCTGTTGTTGCTTGCAGGAGGGGAGCTGACCATCCATCCTCATTTTTCAATGGGATAACTGATGAAAGATTGTAGTTACGTTATTCATGATTCATTTTCGTTATTAGGCTGCCTTATTTCGATGTATCATGAGGGAGGGAAGGCAAAATAAAAGTATCGGGATGATGCAAGCAATCTTGTATTAATAATTAATATTGGCTTCGTTTTATCTTCGGTTATCTCTTCTTATTGAAATATTCTGAAAGCTCGTGATAGGTTGGATGCATTTATTTTATTAATGACTAAGTGGATAAAATAATAAACTGCAATTTATTCATTTTGAAAAATAAATAAATAATATAGTAATAATAATAATATTTATTCATAATAAATAAATTGTATACAAAATTGTTAAAATATTATAAATGCAATAGATTAATTTAACAGAAATGCTGTAATAGAAAAAACTCATGATTGTAATATAAAAATATGCATGATATCATTCGGGACGGGATGGAATATGACCGGAACTTTTGACGCGGGAAGAGTGGAAATCTCCTCATTTTCCAATAATTTTTTTAATTTCAAAAATTTTCGAAGTTTATAATAAAAAAAATGTTAAACAAAGTTTTAAAATTCCGGATATTCAAAATTTTGATGCAAGTTACAAATTCCATAAAAGCCGAAAAAATTCCGAAAATTTAGAATCCCAGACAATTTTGAGAAGGATCGGAATTTTTGTAATTTTTCAGGATTTATTAAATGAGGTGAGATGGGTCGAGATTCTGACTTCGGTACGGAAGAGGAAATCAAGACTGTATTTGTTCTGCAAATCATTATTATAAAATTAAATATTTATTTAATATTAAATTTATACATAATAATAGATAATAATAATAATATAATTTTACAATGATTAACTATATATAATAGATAATAATATCAATGTGATTTTACAATAGTTGACTCGTTTTAATGATATATCCAGGCATATTTAACACATAATTCTACGCAAGTGTTAACAAGTTATAAATTTTTATTTGCATATTGTCATTACATCGAATATTCTCGTTTTATTATAACAATAAAATTTATCGAATTCTATCATTTTCAAAAAGAATTACTTTTTGTAAATTTTGTGTGCCAGCTGTATGATTGTTTTCCACGTGGATAATTGCAGATTTTCAAAAGGTTTTATAACAAAAATTTTTTCCAACACACTGACAAAAACGCACATGATCAAAAAATCTTTCAAACGACATTTAATATAGAAACAAAAGCGTTTCTCGAAAACGAAAAATTGTAAATAAAAAATAACATTTTTTCGTTTTTTCGTAGCACCATAAATTTCGTAAAATTTGAATTGTAAAGCTCGCTTTGATTTATTATTTATCCCAAGTCGAGTTGTTGCAGCACGTGATTTAGCATATGTGATTATGTTGTTAATAAGCGTATAAATAATGCAGTAACTAATAGCTGAAATAGCAATAATAACAGTAGTAATAAATAATGCGGCATTAGAGAGACTCTTTTTAAAACATCCACCAGTCACGAAGTAAACGGAAAATGACATTTTTATCGCAAGCAAGTCTGTGCGCTGCGCAAAGCTTTATTCCTATATATCCATTCTCAACTTTTTTCTTCCAGGGAGGCGATGATTTTACATAATTTATGCGCCATAACGACTGACAGCACGTGTCTGCAAGTACGAATTAAAAGTTTATCTTTTTTCGGAATTCCAGCGAGCTCAACTGCGCCTGCGAGGATGAGTGATTCCGATACTTCTCTCAGGCATCGACAGGCTCCAGGATTATTATCGGCGATTAATACTCGCGCCGTAAAACACGAGCTCTTACGATCAGTGTAAACATTGCCGCTAAACATGACATTTATACAATTACATAAGAGACTATCCCGCCGGAGTCAACGGGAATTTCGCAGGCTCATAAATAACATTAAATACTATCGGAGATCGGCGAGAATAAAAAAAGCCGGGGGGAGAGGAGAAAATCGCTCGTTGCTCGCCGGACGCGCGATAAGGTAACGGCGCTCTAACATTAAAAAAAATAAAAAGTAAAAGACCGCTCGCACAATAAGGCGCGCAATGACTCTCGAATCTCGATAAACGCTCTTATCGATCCTGGCCTCCACGCGGCGTAAAAAAAGAACACAAGAAAAAAAGGAAGCCGGCGAAAGAGAGCTAGCATAAAAAGAAAGAGATAGCGCTCGGCGCGTCGGCGTGCGTATATCGATCGGATGTGTTTGGGTGATTTAGCAAAGCGCGCATTGGAAATGCGCCGAGCTAGCGCGGGAACACGGAAACGACGCCGCGCGCGGTGGCCTACGCGCGCTCGCACTTTGTATTACGTAAGGGGACTTTCCAGTTAAATGACCGAAGGGAAGTGCCCATAATACCTACAAAGACGCGAAAGAGCCTAGCCGATTTTTTATCTCTGGGCGCGCTGCGTCTATGTGCGTCTGATCGCCGCGTGCACCGCAAGCATTTTTATTATGTACTTACGCTTTTTTCGCTATCGCTGTTTTTTTTTTTTTAGTCGCTAGCCACCGTACGGTTCGATGAACGTGGCGGCTTTCCTCCTTGGGATATTGTCTGTCGATGTATGCAGTCGCGGCGCATTACGTGCTCCTGTATTAATGGCTTTTGTAGGATATATACTTATTTAAATTAATACATTTACCGAAGGCTATTATCGCGTAATTCTTTTTGCCCACACCTTTCCTTTTTTCATGCTTTGAAAATGATGGTCGGCGAGAGCGTTTTGCTGCGTTTTACATAATTAACGACTGCTAATATTGTTAATGCTTTTGTTAATTTCTATAAAACGAACGCTTTGGGGAATTCTTGCCTGCAGATTCTTTCGCATAATCCGAATAAATGATCTCTCTGCTGGGGATAATAAATGCCTGAACTGATAATGGTTTTGCCCGAGGCATTTTAAGATCGACTTGATGATAATGGTTTGATAATAAAATCATTATGCGATGCCTGAGGATTGCGTAATTTCATTTCAATCCTAAAGTAATCTCCATAACGTTTATATTTTATTGAACACCTATATACATTGTTAGGGAAAATTCAAAGCGGCCTATCAAATCGTAAATTCTCAAAGCCGTACGAATGTTTCTTGCGAGTGTGTTTTACGCAAAACTCTAAATTACACACATTCTCACCCGCGCTCGTCATAAATAAGTAGACTAAAATTATTTTGCAACACGGCCAATCTTAGCTTTTGAAAGCTCCGCTCTCGACTCTATAATTGTCAATGCAAATCAACCAACGCAGCACGGGAAAAAACCCGTCGAAGAAATTGATTAGATTAGAAACAATTAATCGGCCTTATCACTACAAAACCCAGCATGTCGAGCCTGCGAAAAAAGCCGGCTTCTGAGTCACGGCTCCATAGCCATACATTATCATTATCCCAAGGCACGAAGGTACGAGCAAATAGAAAGGACAGCACCGCCTCTGGGCTAGCAGCAACAAAACTCTTTGGCCTTATCGGCGCGTTTTCATCGCCGACCTTCCCTGGACTCGCTTCGTGACCCAGCCACCAAATTCGAAGATGCTGCTTCCCTCCTTCCTCGTCACGCTTGCGTGGCTAGGCTCTTTTTGCGGCGCTCTCATGATTTAACGTTCGAATTAATTCGAGCCGCGAAGCGAAAGAAATGAGCCGGGTGATTGAGTCGTTCGAGAGGCACGCCAGATATTTTTATGTACGTTTCTTGCGCGAGCCGCTGGTCAATGTCGCAACGCCTGTTTTTCGCGCGGCCGAGAGGGACTTTTCTTATCGGGCCGGGCGCTCGAGTATTTATCCAGATATTTCATTAGCGTCTAATTATTCGCGATTCAAGGCGAAATTTTTGTCGCCTCCCGGCTTTTTTGCGCGCATTAGTTTATTGGCGACTTGTTGCCGCTGGGTAGGCGGTTGCGGAATAATCGACCTGAAATTGATTGATCAGGCGCGCGTAGCTCCTACTTGTTGGACGCTAATTTTTTTTTTACTTGTTAGTTCGAATAGTGGATGATTTTTTAAAGCTTTGAGAGGTATGCTTTAGGTAATTTTGCTGGCTGGGAATGATTTGTTTATCTAACGGTGCGAATTTCGAGAAAGCAAAGTGGCACGTTTATTTCCTGGAAAAGAAAGTTGAAAAGTTGAAACCTACTTAACATTCCGCGATAACAGAAATAGAATATGCAGATACATTTGGGGGAACTAATCAGATGCTGTGTCTGACTATACTCGGAATGTATCTACTTACATGCATAGATATACTATTTTTATTATTTTGAGAACTTTGATTACAAATTTATTAGTATATCACCGAGAAAAGGAAAAGTACCACTATAAATTTTGTATCATTTGCAACGTCAAATATTTACTAATACTTACCATACAGATGAAAAAAAAGACTTCCTGTAAAGCATAAACCATTTCGACAAACATTTTAAAATTGTAATGCTATTAAAACCAATGTTACATCACTTTCGATATTCCAAAAGCCCTCGCGAATAATGGAGTTTCCGAGAAAACTTCCTAGAACAAGCTGAAATTGTATCAAGTCGAATCCGAATCGAGATTTGTTAGAATATTAACTCCCTCTAGAACTCCGAGAAATTAATCATCGCACGCACAACATCGATATTGCATTATAAATCCTCCCGAGCCCGGCAATAGAGGGAACAGTTCGAATTACTCGTAACCCAGGCAGCACGACCGCCCCGGAGTTTCGGCTTGTTACAAAGTTGCCTCTCGCTCGTCGAACAAAACTTATCGTTCCCGATTCGCTAAATATACATATATATACATCGAGATCTCCAAAATCGCGGCGGGCAAAGGGTTATACACGCTGGGCGTTGAAAATCGCGTTAGCCTCGCTCTCGCCGCGCATAAGCCACGAGTCATCATCATCCGGGAAGCGCGCGCGCTCGTGTCGAAAGGCAAGTGTAACCGGCGCGTCCGAGCACAAAGCCCCGAGCGTAACGTAAGAAGCTCGCGAGCGCGTTACGCGGGAGTATACGGCTGCGTTCGATTAATTAAGGATCGGCGATTGCGCAATCGGCCGCGGCGGAGGAGAAAACGCCGCCCTGTCTGCCGATTTTTCCAACGAAATTCGCGGCAAATTGCCGTAATGACTGCGCGGGATCATCGAGCGTGGCCAGGAATGCACGCGCGCAATTTTTTCTCGTTTTCCTTTTTTTTTTCATTACGTCTCGTCCTCTTTTTTCCTTCCACGTTCGCGCCCGTTTTGTTCGACTAATGAATTTCGTCGTTGCGAATCAGCGTGCGCACGCTTAATTACACCCGCGCGCGAGCTCGCTCAGGGAACTTTCTACGCCCGCGCAAATTAGAATCGTCTTTGACTTGTGTATCTCTGTACGTATGCACGCGGAAGCCCGCGCGAGCGGCGGTCTGGCTCGGACCACCTTTGACTTTGTTGCTTTGCCGTAACGCCGCCGCGGAGATATGTTCTGGCATTCGATGTTGATGAAAGGTAATTGCATTTATTTATTGCACAGTAAATAAGGATTGATCGGAGGGGGGGATAAGTAGAAAAGTATTCTCGTGCTGTAAACGTAAATTTAATTATGCCATAATGCATCGGGGGAATAAAATAAATAATTTATTTTAAGACTTTATTGCTTTATCTTTCGGCTCGAGATAAAAATCCAAGATCTTTGCCAATAGCAGTGGAGAGCGAGCAGCAAGCAGCGAGGCTGGCACAACTGGAACATTATCGCGCACTGTTGTAGGACACAGTCAAAGGGGCAAGAGCCTGGAGAGTGAGAGAGAACAGGCTTCCGCAGTTATACGCACATGCCATTTCCATTTGTGATTTACGAGTAGCGTAAAGCGCAGGAAAGAGCTCGAAATTGCTAAATATTACCTCGTTCGCGAAGGTGTCTCGAAAAGTGCCGCTTAAACACCGATCGCGCGAGACAATAAAGGAAATTATTGTCCAAGAATGCCTTTTCCAATTACCCCCATTTTTACAGCTGCCCCGCGGAGCATGTAACAATAACCATAGGCCTTATACTGCGCCTGCGCGCAAAAAGCATCTTTACTTTAAATTTCAAAATAACTCAATGCACATGCACGCCTCTACTTCTACTTTCAAATTAATTAGAAAGCGATCGATCACGAGCCGCTCGTAATCATAGCTCGCATTTCGCGTAATTGATAAATTGGCGTATCCACATACGACCGACAAGTATACTATTTCAACACGCACACTCACACATAAGACAACTTACAAAGTCGTGCATGCGCAAAGAGGAAAAAAGGAAACCCGCCGACCAAGAATGATAAAACGAACAGGAAAAGGAGTCAGGAACGGCGCGCGTCGTCCTTTGCCGAGAGTGACGAAGCGCTCGTGCGAAAAAAGCGCGCGTTATATGCATGTCATTACGCGCGTGCCGGCTATTAAACTCATGCCGGAAACCGGTCGTCGTCGGTTAGCAGAAGAAGAAAAAAGGATCGCCGCCGCCGCCGCCGCCTTTCGCGATCGCAGCGTGCTGTGCGCACATTTTTGCCGCTTCCGAAATAATATAATAGCTTTCACTTTCCGCGCGCGGCAAAGCCGACTTGCAAGCGAGAGCTTGTAATCTTGGCTGAAAAATCGCGAGCGATAAAGAGGCTGCTCTCACCCGCTCGCGCGCGGACTGAGCTGATAATACGGACATCCCGATCCTCGACCCCGTTTTATTTTCCGCCCTTCCTTCCTTCCGTATTCCGTTTTCCGCTCCTTTTCCGTGGGGGGCTTCTTTTTCGTTCGGCTTCTTTTTGCTCTCTCGGAGGCGAGAATTTTCAACGAGGCTGGCTCATATCTATTTGATGATCTTAATTGGCTCTAATGACGCGACGGCCAGACACGTCTTTAATCGAGATCTTGAATCTTCTTCACGGATTATCAAGTTTTTCCTTTAAAATAACGCGCGGGGTGGGGTGAGGCGCTACTTTTTCTTATGATACTCGGGGACTCTGATATCTCTTGAGATTAATCTATTTTGCGACCGACGACTTTCAATTTTCATACTGTTGCAAATTATTTAGGTAGGAAATTTGCTTACATCTTTGTTATGATTAAAATATTTTTAAGATTAGTTTGCTTTTCTCAATACGTAGAGTCACAGCTGTTTAGTTCAATATATTATTGGGTTTATTACATTTTAATAAATAAGTTTACATCATTTTTTAAATTTTATTTTATACATGAAAAGCCCTCAAAACAGCCACTTTATAAAAATTTACGTAATATTCGCCTAACGTGTAAAAAATACGATCTGAATAGGCCAGCAAAAAGACCGTAATCACGTAATCAGCCTAATTGAATAAATAAAAAGTACGCAAGCGTTAAAAAGAAAATTGCAAATTTGCATAGGCAGGAGCGGCCGGCCCTAAGATAACTCCAGCTCCGATAGCTTAAAAGAACGGCGCCGATCAGCTCTGGCAAATCATCCCCCCTGGCGATGTGCTTTGCGCTCGTTTGCACCGAGTTTTGCGGCCGAATTAGTGGGTTGAGGTAATAAGTTACGAGCGCTCGGCTGCGCTCGCACACCGGCGACAGGCTATCTATTTAGAAAAGAATTTAGGTCTCTTAAGGCCATTCGGCGACCCACCAATCTCGACGAGGCAGAGAGCCGTTCTTACGCTCGATTCTCGGATATCTGGCGCGGTTCGCCAAACAAGGGATCTCGCGCGCGGCACATTCGCGGAGCCATTATTCGGCCGGCTCGCTTTTTACGAGGCGAATTTGCCGAAAATGATGATCGGCCGAGTGGTGAGAGGAATGCGGGAGGATAAGGACCCGCCGATTTCGCGGACAAATTGTACGCTTTTGTTGCTCGGTTGGATGATTTTTTTTGTTCGCGGCGATTTTTTACCCAGTCGAGCGAGCGAATTGGGTAACCGAACTACCTTGTGTTATGCACTAGAGTTTCATGGCTAATTTTACATAAGTTTATGTTTTAACTTTAACATGTTGTAGTTTTATTAGTGACTACGGAATTTACATAAAACATTATTCAATGAATTAGGTGATAAACCTTATGGTAAAGTGAAAATTTCATTTTGTAACCACAACATTGATGTTGTATTTTTAAACAATTCTAATTTCTTGAAACTTGGTTTAACAGACTTGATAGGTTTGAGTCGGTCAATATGTAAACTTATTCTTACAATATTTCGTATTTTCCCACCCTTTATTATTAAAAAAACGAAAAACTAGTTCCATAAATATTTATTAACATTTTCCTTTAAATTTAAGCAACATGCAACAAATTTACAAAAATATAAATTTCATGCAAAAATAAACCAGAAAAACCATTGTTGACAATATACTGTTATAAAAATAACTATCTGTATATATAATAAATAAATTTCTCTTGATATAATGTTACTTCTTACGAAAGTCAATAAATCCTTATCTCACGTTCAATAATTATCTTCTGACAGACACGTTAGAAAAAAATAGAAAATAATATACAATCAATTTCCAATAAAAGGCAACGGCTGAAAAAAATATTTTCCCTATGCTTACCGCTGCATTTTTCAAATTTGAAATTATAATTAAATCGGTCTTTTCCCACGGCCGCTCTAGCCGCTATATGCGCCGCGAGTCGGAGAATCGTTAAGAAAGATCAAACAATAAGGCGGGATAGATAAGGATTTGCTGATGGAATCGCGCGTAGACAACAGAGCCTATGAAGTTTAGCACTTAGCATAATCCTGAATAATGAGTTTACAATCCTTCTTTCGTAGCCTACCCCGTCGATAACCTCCCGTAGATTTAAAGCAGATTTTGTCGCTTCTTCTTTGAATTTATATACTGCAGCGTTGGGTCGTTTTGTCTCACTGGCCGCTAGCGATGTGCGAATTTCAAGAAAAGAGTATGCAGTGCTATCGCACAAAGCCCTGGGAAACGATTTGTCGCCTGGGTATAGTAACACTGACAAGAATTATGATATGGAATATCACCGGGGAGGATTACGAGGCCGAGGAAGGAAATTCTAGAGCCGACAAAAGTTTTCTCTTCGATTTTTTCGATCAGAATTTAGTATCAAAACTTAGTGGTGAAATTGCAAAATTGTAATTTAATCAAATGATACTTTATTTAAGTTTAATTGTTGAAATAGATGTTAAATAAATAATAGTTGAAAAATATTGACATGAAGTCGAATGATTTTGACATAATTATAATATGACTGAAATATTAAATTATGAAAATTAGTTACATTAAATTTTAATTTTGCGGCAAAATTTTACTGTCAACGTTGTAGTAATGATGATCTTCATTAATAATTAATGTCGAACCGTCAATTTTTATACATCAAATAATATAATTTTAATAGTCGGATGAAATATTTAAATTATATTTTAAATAAATTATGAATGAAAGAGAAGAAAATTAAAAGTAAATTACAGGCTTAATATAAAATATTATCATATTTATTTATTATTTTTTACAAATTTTCGATATAATGCTTGTCAAGTTTGATGAGCTCCAATAAAATATTTGATAAAGTTATAAACTTACATGTGATTATTTTATAAATTTCTTTTGAACTTGATGATAATACAGACTTTATTCGTTGTAGTATTAAATAATATACAGTTTATTATACAAAATTATATGATTAATTTGTTTTTAAAATAAAGGATCACTTATTTATATCTTTGATAAATATTTCACTTATACTACTTGTGTACTGGTACCGTCTTGAATGATAGTTTTAAATCTTACAAGATGATGATTTGTCTTAATTTATGAGTGTAACTAACAATAAACAAATAAAAATTAACAAATATAAATAATCTAAAAATTATTTTCAATGAAAATCAGAGTTTACAGCAAAAGACCAAAGTCTTGAATCAAAATGAAAATCTTATACTGAGCCGATCGGCGTTGAAACTAAAGCGACACTTTCTCGATGTTGAGGCGCGCAAAGCTGAGGCGAAACTCTGCGCCGGACTGCGCGCACCTTAGCCTTCCGCTACTATATCCCCATACACTCGCACTCTATCGAAAAGGCGCACGAAAATTATGAGCTGCAATCTGACGGAAGCGCAGATCGATCGCGAAATATCGAAAGATACCAGGTTTGAGGTAAGCAAAGAAAAAGAAAAAAATAGCTCGCGATATTCGCGCAAGAAACCGAATACTTTGCATCAGCCCCGTGCGATTGCGACTACTGCGACTCTGTCCGTGTATGTAGAAAGCGAGCTGTCCGCGAGGTGTGCATCGTGCACGTGGAGGCCGGTTTCTGCCCGAGAGACTCGTCCCTGCGGGCGGCAGGGGTGGCAGCCGTGCAAACGTGCAGGCAGCCAGGTAGGCAAGCAGAGTGGCCGCAAAAAAAAAGCCGATCGAACGAGAGCAAGCAGCAGCGAGTGTGCAGGCAGGAGGGGGGTGGGAAAGATAGCCGAAAGAGAGGATTATGGGTTTGTCTCTGTCTAGGCAATGGTCTGAAGCCGTGCGCGCGAGAGGCGAAGCTGCTGCTGCTGCTGGCGGAGGGGTCGAAAGAGGGGCCCCACGCTAGCTGCGGCTTTCGAAAGGATGGTGATTGTGGAGCGCGGCGTGAAGCGGGGCTAGAGCAGGGGAGAGCCCTGGCTGCAGTCTGCTGCGCCAGCGGGCGAGTTAGGCGTATATAAGCCAGCCCGGCCCGGCCCAACTCAGTCATTCACCGGACTACCAGCCCACCACACACAAACCAAACATGAAGGCCTTTGTGAGTATTCTTCTCCGAGCTGCGCCTCGTTCCTTCTGAGAGCCTCGACTACTGATTACCTCTACCTACTACTACTACTATCTTCTAAAACCAAAGAGTGATCGCGATAACGTGACTTTCTTTCGCGGAAAGCACAGTATAGAATCACCCACGCACACAAACGGCTAAACGCAAGTTTTCCGAAACTCAAGAAAAAGCTCACTGCAAGCTTCTCCGGCTTCCTTTGCAGCGAGCTTTTCTCGCGAATTAATTAAAAAAAGCCCGAGCCAAAGGGAATTCCTTCGCTCGTTCCTTTGTTTGCTCTCGGGATTTCCTTCGCGATCCTCCGGAGGATACCGACTCGCAAACACAGACTCACAGAGTGCAGAGAATCACAGTCGCGCCTCGCGCTACACTCATTTCCATTCATACGAACTCGATAGTCTAGTCGCGAAACCGGTTGTTACAATAGACACACCGCGCGCACACTTAAGTAGTAACAGACAAGTCTGGCGCGGTGCGTGAATCAGCGCGAGAGCAAGAGACCGGTTCGTCCTCCGAGCTATAGCGGTGCATCTTCATTCATGAGCGTCAATGAGTTGCATAATGCCGGGAATAAACGTACGCGCCGCCGCAAGTGAATGCACGCGCTCGCTCGCTCGCGCGCGCCAATGTTTTCGCTCGTAAATCTTCTTGCCGATTGGCGCTTTTGTTTTTCGGGGAAAACTTGTCTGCACTTTCTTCCTTCATAACTTTCTACATCTTTGCGCACATTTTCATTTCGCTAATAATTTTTCAACTTTATTGCATGCAACTTTTTGATATCTTGCCAATTTCTAACATTACTTTCTTTGTTTATTAATGTTGATATTTTTTATTTTTTGTTTTAATGTTGTCTGTCAATTTTAATATTCAGTACTTTCTCGACTAACGCTTGTAAATATATTTTTACCTGATATATTGTTAATATTGCGGTATCTATAAACGTAAATTTTTATTACGAGGTATTTATTATACAGTAAAATATGCAAAGTTATGAGGGATAAAGTCATTTAAATTTTGAACTATAAATTCTTTGTCGAAAAAAAGTTTATACTTTGATTATTATTATTTTAATTCCGAACTCTTGATCGTCGTTTTGGATAATTTATGAAAATTCGAATGATTCTATAACAAAATAACTTTGTCATTTAAAAATGCTCATCTGCATAAAACGTTAAAATGCATATAATATAAGTTTGAGCTTCAACGATTAAAACATAATTAACGTCGTTCGCGGCAAAAAAAATGAAGCTTAACTTTTCCGAAATTCTCAGGAACCGTGCAATTTCGACACGCGCATCGAAATTTAAACTTTTGCATATTTATTCCTGGCCGGATAATAAATTCACGTTCCCAGCGTATAATATAGTTCGGCGTAACTCGCGCTCCGCGTCCAATGCCCCGGAAAATTCATTAAAATTTTCGCGAAAAAAAGGCCGCGCCGCTCGAAGCGCGTGAAAGTATATGCAAAATTATTAGCGAAGGCGAATGCGTAATAATTTTCCGGTTCCGAGTCTCGCGTTTCCTGGCTCTCCGCGCTCCATGCACACGTAGCCAGACGCGGGATTGATTTCTAATTCAGCCGCGGCGGCTGACTTTCTCTCTCGCGCGCTGCACTTTATACACTCGCGTGCGAATCTCGCGTGCTCGGCGCGGAGAGAGAGAGAGGGGAGATCTGGGACGTGCATCAATTTTCCTCGCGCGCGCGCTCCAGCAGCTATCCAGAATCGGACACGGGGTTTCGCAAGTCACATCTCGCTCGCCGCCTAAACTGGCCTGTCCCAGCGCCGGCTAAGGAGCGGCTTTAATGAGAGAGAACCGATTAATTATGAATCCCGCGTGCGCGGAGAGTAAAAAGAGAGAGGGAGAGTGAAGCCTATCGTATTACGCTTAAACGGCTAGTCGAAGAAATTGCGCAAGTCGAGCGCTTGTCTCTCTCTCTCTCGTGAGAGAGCCAAGCCCCCACCCTTATTGACCGATATACCTCGAGATGCGGGCCGTCTCCTCTCTAGGCCAGAGACCGCGAGCTGGCTCTCAGGAATTTTCATCCTAATATGGGAAAAACGGGAACGGGGACCGGTCGCCTACCGAGTTAGGAGACTCGCCTGCGAATATCGCGCAATTGCCGTCTAACACCGCCGGCGGTGCTCTCGGACTATCACTCCAATTACGAAACGTTACGGGGCGACGTATAAATTTTAGAGCCGCGATCGCTACCGTAGACGCGCCAGCGGGCCTCTCTGGCTTATTACCCGCTTTTATGACATAACGACCCTTCGAGGCAACGTTCTCTTTTTTTTTGCGCGCCGCTCGCTCAGAGAGAGAGAATCTATATAGACGCTCTCCGTGGATAAGCCGCACGACAATGGGCGAGCCATTGTGCAGCAGCGCTAATGCACCGAACGAAAGTGAAAGCACTGCTGCAGCTCGCTCGCTCGCGTAATGCTCGCGCGCATGAGTAATCGCTGTGTATCGGGGGCCCATCTAGAAAATCGCGATCACCCCGCGTGGGATAGTCGCGGCTTCCGCGAATTTGACTTCGCCGTATTCTTTAGCTCGGCGGGCCGCCCGTGGGAACAGCCGGGAGCTAAGGCTTATTTCATCGGGGATTTTTAGATCGACGATGGGGGAAGAGAGGATTTACCGTCCGGGAGATGAATGATTTTATCCGGGATTTATTATCCTGTCGGATGGATTTAGTTTCGCGTAATGGCTAGTTTATGGGGATTAGTTTATTTTACAATTCGAGTGGTCTTCGCGAACGGTCGTCCAATTTTAGCTGACTTTGGAGCTTAGCATACAGCCGAGCGCGAATATAAAGTTTCAAGACATTTCGAAAGCTCTTAGAGTCGCAGGTCGAGCCCATCGAAAGCCATCAAAACATTTCCAGCCCAGCGAAGTGAACAACTCCTACCCCTAGCTTCTGCCTTGGCGAAGTGAAGTACTCACCCCAGGAACGACCCTTTGATTTTCCAGATTGTGTTCGCCTGCCTGGCTGTAGCGACGGCCCGCGCTGGAATTGCGCACGGAGGCTACGGCGGCCACGGTGGTTATGGCTACGCCGGACACGGCGGAGCTGGACTCAGTGGTGGACTCGCCGCCGGCGCCGGAACCGCCCACTCCCTCCAGGGTGGCGCGTCTAGCCTGGGATCGGGAGGTCTTGGCGCGAGCTACGCCGCCGGTGCTGCCTCGGCAGCCGGTGCCGCTGGTGTCCAGCAGATCGTCTCCGGTGGTACGTTTACTTTTAGTCATTGATATTTGGGTTTATCCGTTGTTGCTATTACGTCTTCACTTTGATGGAGCTATTTCTACGTGTTCTTCTTTCTCTTAGTCTTCTTTTGTAAAGGGAATCAATTTTAACTTTTATGGAGCCGTGATTACAAAACTATTTGTTCTTAGTAAAAAGATTTTGTTTGCAAATTTGATTTGAATATTTCTGCTATTTCGGGATCTAATAAAAGTCGATAGTCAAGGTTAACAATCAAAAGATGATTCAGCACTTCTAAGGACTCACCTAAGATTGTCCATCGATCAGCTAATTCACGTATTCTGACTTTGCACACAGGTGTGATCGGTGGCAGGTCCGACATTGGACCCGCTGAGGGACCCAAGGCCAACGTAGGACCCCAGAGCGGCCCATCCGACCTCGTCGGACCCCAGGAGGGCGCCAAGTCCATTGGTGGACCTCGTACCGGACCCGCTAGCCTTGTTGGACCGGCTGCCGGCCCATCCACGCTCGTAGGACCCAGCCAGGGAACGGCCACCCTCGTCGGACCATCCCAGGCTACCGCTAACCTCGTCGGACCCAGCTACGGTGGCGTTGCCTTCTACGCCGGCAGCGGTGGCATCAACGGTGACGACGGCAGCTCTGGCTCTGCGGCCGCTGCTGCTCCCGGTGGTCTTGGCGGTGGTGAGTCTAGCCTTACAATATTCACCTCGACGATCTTTCACAATCTCCCTGTAGAAGCACTTGATAGCACTTAAAAGTTTGCTTGTTAGCTCATTGTTCGAAGGAAGGTAACGTTAAATATTGTTCTTGCCAAATGATGAGTATGCTTCCGTTAAATGCATCTGATAGCTTCTTCTTCTTCCTCTGATCGGTTGTATCAGAGATTGATGAAGTTGTTCAGAAAGTTTAAAAGATCGGGGAAAACCGATAAAGCCGGAATTGATACACTGATGGATGATGAAATTGCACAGGCCTCATCCTGTTTCCTCGGTTTTCCACGATCTTTAGCAACAGATACGTTATGTTCCTGAGAAACAATAAAGTAGAAGCAATAAGTCAAAAAGGTTAAGAAGCCGTGAAAAAGTTAGAATTGCTTGAAAATACCAAAGACCATCGAGTGTTGTGTTGCTCACAAAAGTAGCCTGATCTTAAGTTGGCTCCTCTTGTCGCACAGGCTACGGCGCTGGCGCCATCGCCGTCATCGGAGGTGGACACGGTGGAATCCACGGCGGACTTGGCGGACACGACGCCGGAGTCGCGGTGATCAACGGACCCAGCGGAGCCATCCACGCTGGTCTCGGCAGCCACGGAGCGATCATCCCCGGCCCCATCCATGGCAAATGGTAAACGGGCCCCAGACCATCAGCGATCTCGGCACGGCGACGGCGGCACACCCACCATAGTCTAACCGGTCATCACAACTACTACTACTACGCACCACAACACATCACTACTACCGTTACCCTCGAGCGCGCTCTCTGCTATTTCTAGACTCTCTCTCTCTCTCATCTCTTTTTTCTGTCTCTCTGTCTTTCTCTCTGTCTCTCTCAAGTCTGTGTAACTATCTTCTTTTCGAGTCAAGCCCGAGCCGTCATCCGGGCAGAGTTGGTCTAAACAGCGTATAGTGGCCCGCGCCCCCGAATCATCGCGCATTAACGTAGCTTTGTTACTTTATAGTCAGTTGTACGGACCACGGAGCGGCAAGTCAAAGGTCTACCTCGCGCTTCAACCAGGCGCGTCGTAGAGTTCGGGAAGCGAGGACAGTGCATATATCGTTTTGTTTTGTTCGTTTGTAGTCTCTCGGGGGGGAGAGGAGAGTAGTGGCTGGGCGCGACGCGAGAAGAACGAACACAACACACACACACACGTTTTCTTTTGTATGTAATTTAGTCAATGTGTTCTCCCCAAGCTCAATCTCGTCACGGGATGATTATATCTTATCTCCGTTTCTTTTGTTTGTTTTCTTTCGTTTGTTTATATGTTTTTTCTTTTCGTTGAAAAATTCCCCGCGCGCTCCGGTCCTTGTGCGAGTGTGTTTATCTTAATACGTCGGAGAGGAGATCGGAGGTGCGAACCACGGGCCTTAGTTAGACTGGACGAGTCTCGGGCGTGCCTTAATACAGACGCACACATAGCTACGCACGTACATAACACGCACACCAACAAAAAGAAACACACAGAGAGATGTTAACACTCGCGAGTGCCTGGAGGCTCGAGCGGATGCTCTGTTTTAATGAGCAGCCGGCCCTCGTGTTCCTCCTTGCATTATATTTCGACCAACCGACAGGCGAGCAGCGCGGCTAGGCTCGATTCTTAGCTAGCGAGCGAGCGCGAGCGCGGGCTATTGTGATCGTGGTTTATCTGTATCATTTGTATAATTCTTCGTAATGCCAGCTGAGCGCGAGCTACTGCCTCGAGTCGAGGCCGAGACGCACGCAGTCACACGCGTACACACACGAGGCAGACTGGGAACGCAAGCTGCGGCGCAAGCTGCAATTGGTTCCTGCTGTTTTATTGTTTGTATTATTGTAACTAATCGTCGCCTGCGCCAAAAAGCCGCGATTCGAAACACGAGACACACAAGCAGCACACACCTTATACACAGCAACGTTTTTTTTTGTACTTTATACTCGTCCATGTGCATATATAAAGAAATGTGCCACACTATCTTTAACTACTTTTACTACTTCTTCTGTCTCTGTCTCTGACTTCTTTCTCTCCGTGTACACTCTGTCTGTCTCAGCCGCGTACGGGCCGAGCGTCCGTCTCTATATTCGACGGCCGGCGGCTCTTCGTACGTATTATTATGCCTACATGTGTATACCCCGTTTTGTCTTCGTATATATATACATATTATGCATATATTACAGTGTTATATTGTTTAGTGAAGAAGAGGAGGATGCAGGGACCGGTGCGATTATGGTAGGTCAGCCGTGACCCCCTTAAAAGCCCCTTGATTTCCCCCGTCCTACCGACCCCCCCTTGTCTTTTACGTGAGCGTGAATGAATGTACATAGAAAAGTTGGCGCGCCGCCGCCGGCCCTCGACACCACCACCCCGACCGCCCGCCCTTCGTCATTTGCCCTTTTTCTATGCGATGATCACACGACTAGCACCCCACCACCAACACCACCATAGATAGATGCCACGTATTTATAGCGTTTATACATTTATACAATACTTTATATAAAAATAAAGCATCAGTATTTAAAACTCAACTATCTTGACTTCTCTTTACTTATGTCATTCTCTGTCTACCTTATCCTAACCAGCAATTCCTTCAATTTCAACAATTTTACAATTATTTAATCGTTAGAAATTTTGTATTTACTATTATATATTATTAGTTTCAAAGTCACAATTTTAAAAAAGATTGATTAAATTTTTATAAAATCTCTATTTACAAAAAAGATAAAGATTGTTTAAAAATAATTTTATATAACTACACTATTTAAATACTAATATATTTACAATATATTTACATCGTGTTTATTTTCATGAATAATAAATAACTTACTTTATATTTTTATCGAACAAGAAAAATATTTTAGAATGCAATATATCATTGAAAAATTATATTGGCTTACAAAGAAACTTTATGAACTTTAAAATATTATAATATACATTCCTCGTAATTTTAACCTAATATAAATAAATTATTATAAATCGATAACTGTTGCTCAAGAATACTTTAGATTATGCAACTACAATTTCATTTTATTATCACATAATTTTTGAGAGGTTGTGGTATGTCAGTTCTGCTACGAGTAAATCATCCACTTAGTTAGAAACTGCATACCACCTATACAGTCTTTACCCCTCTGCAATTATTTGCGCAAGATATAATGCAAAATTCAAATTCAGCTACTTTCTATGTCATAATTATCTACTGGGTTGCAAAATCTGGAGCAATTACTTTTAATTGATACGCTAAAGAAAACTTGTTTTTCGTTCTCTAGCAATAAGCAAAATAAGCAGGTATTCTTGAGAGTATAATTTAGACAATTACTTTAAAATTTAAGAAAAAACCAATCTACATTTACAAAAAAAGTTTGTAAATTTTGCAATTTTGATTCGCTAATTAAATAGCAGTCGTTGATAACTTTGTTGTTGCAAAAGTATCCAATTCTTAAAATCTGTTTATCACCTTTCACCATCCCTGTATTAAAATGAAAAATTATTGACACAATGATTTATTATTTGAAGCCAATAAAGATTTTATTTACAAACAAAGGCATTATTTGTATTAAATTAATTTCTACTTTAAAATTAGAAATTAGTAAGCAGAATGTTGGTTAATCATTTTTACAGACAGTGACGCTAAGAATATTTGAATAGCAAAGCTTATAATACATTTTTCATGTAACTTATTTTTTTAGTAAAATAGCATTCACCTTTAAATAAAAAAATCGTTAATTATTAAAACAGTTTTTATACAGCGTTATTATTTTACATTTATAACACGAATTAAAATAAATTTATTATCCCTTGCCTTCTGCAATAATATTAATAATTATTATGGTCATAAATTATATTTTACATGAAAAAAATTAGAAAAAATATTCTTATTGCAATTTTATGGGCGCAATGCTTATAATAAAAATCATGGATTAAAACATTCATGTCGTTATAAAGCTTTCTCTTTGAGAAAGCAACATTCATAAATATTTGCATATCTAAACCCTCAGAGCCACCAAAGCTTTAGTGCCATAATCTGTAATATAAAACAAATGCCACTTACATATTACCGATGTGGGTATACTCTTTAATTCAGTCGGTAACTTTCCATCTATAAATATATATTTTTGTGATGAAAATTAAGTTATTTGTGAGACTACTTATCTATAAAAAATGTCTTGTTTCTATTAACATGTAAAAATAAAAATAAACTTATGTATTCAGGATTAATCAAAATCTGAATCACTAAAAAATAAAGAAATCGGCTGAAAACCTTCCTAAACATTTGAAGTCAATAAGAAAGACTATAAAGCAATATTCTTATATTAGTTTTCTATTACCGATATGGCAATTTTCATTATTACAACTAAAATTTCTGCAGAAATTTACTCTGATCGGTGTAACCAATAGATGGCGTTCGAAGTAACGATTTCGTACGATCTATTGCAAGTTAGGCAACCGATCTAACTCGGTAGTTAAAGAAAACATTGTTGTTGCCAACAAACATTACTGTTTATCTTTTAATTAATATGCGAACTAGACAATTTAATACATTTTTAAAAATGAATTAATAGTAAAATATTAAAATAATATTATAAAAAGTAAATTATTTTAATGGTTATAATTGATTTGTCACAAACGCTATTGATTGAGATATTTCACATTTAATAACATTTAATAACAATAATTTACTGTGAGACATTTTGTTTTATACTATCTTTCTAATTCACAGTCCTTTTACTAAATTTTCCTTTTTACAAGCGATATTCTAAAACGCATGAGCAAATGCACATGAGAAGAAATAGGGAAAGCGCAAATGAAGTTAAGCTTTTCAGTTGAGAGCTTTTCGGTTGTCAAAAGGATCAAAGCTTTTGATTAAATGCTTTTATTTCCTCTTTATGTTTTCCCTAGAGGAGCCCATTTATTAGGACTACCATTCATCTAATATTATTTAATGCACAATACAGCTTACCTGAACTAGAACAAGTATCGATGACATTCTGTTTCGATAAACACATTTTTACCTGTAACAAACAAATCTTTTATTAAAACTTTAAACGTTTTAACAAAAACAATTATATATATATATATAT
>UELX01003263.1:0-24650 GCA_900480035.1 Eupelmus urozonus | reverse complement strand
AGAGAGAGAAAAGAGAGAGAGGGAGAGAGAGATGATAGAGCAAGGGTGAGAGATTGAGGAGAGAGAGAGAGAGAGAGAGAGAGAGAGAGAGAGAGAGAGAGAGATAAAGAGAGAGAAAGAGAGAAAGAGAGAAAGAGAGAGAGAGAGAGAGAGAGACAAAGAGAGAGAAAGAGAGAAAGAGAGAGAGACAGATAGAGAGGGGGGCGAGTAAGAGGAAGGTGTTGTCGTTGGTAGCGTCACCATCATGCTGATAGCGAGTTAGTACTGCACATGGTCTTTGGCTATGTACGTTGTTGAATATGTTCCTACAATGTAGCTAACGTTCAGCCAGTCAACGCTAGACAATGTCTCCGACATAATGTCATAATAGAGTGACGGAGGGAGCATAGTCACTCCTTCCCTCGCAGCATTTCGAGAGATTTAGTGAAGCCAAGTAGTGGAGAGAGAAAGTGAGATAGAGAATATGCCACAGAATAAAGCCTGATGTGAGATTTTCAGCAGTTCTTGATAAGAAAAACAAATTTTTCATTAGCAGAATAAATTTATTTACTTGTGAAATAGATATTTTAATAGACAATATTATTACGTAATATAAATAATTTAAGTAGCTCAAATATAGAGTATAATTAGATGCTTAAGATAAAAATTAAGTGATTACTTAGGTATAATAAGTCTTTTCTAAGACAATTAAATATGATAGGTATTTTTTGAATCGGTCATAGAATACTGTTGTAGATAGAAGCCGGTAATAAAGATTTAATTTCAATATTCTTAATCAAGTGCACACAATTAAGTGGATTTGTTACTTTTGGTTTACATTTTCTTTTCAAGAAGCTCAAACGATTTTAATGAGACCCAAAAGAAATAGGTAGAGTATAAATTAATAGAAGTAGAATTGATGACACAACAATACCATCTAAAAATACTATTCGCAATGATAAAACTAAATTGTTCGTTAATATATAATGATTAATTAAAATTTATATAGGAGAATATTTTCGTAAAGCCGTAAATATTAACAGTAGATCAAATTTCGAATTTTGAGGAAAATTTTTTCCGTTTTGATGTTTTTGATTAGACGTAGAAGATAACGAGATTAACATTGTGCATCCGCTTTATGCCACATACATCGCCAATGCTGTAATTTATGTAGACTATTAATTTAACAATTGAGGTGGAGTGCATCCTAAAATGTATCCTCAAACAGAATTAGATTCTTTACACAAACAATAATACATCACCGATCAACTATTTAAAAACCAAGCTCACCTCTTCAACTCCACCCCATTGTTTCCCATAAAACAAACTCTGAATAGATTTAAGTCGCTCTGCGTACACGTAAACGATCCATACACACTCGTTATGTACCAATATTCGCAATCAAACTCGAGTTGAAGAGGGGAATGGGAGCTCGACGACGACGTCGACGACAACGACTAACGCGCAAGGGGGTGTGCACATTGCTCTCTCTCTCTCTCTCTTTCTCTCTCTCTCTCCCTCGGTTAGCGGGAAAGGAGAAACACGTAATTCAGCAAGCCCGGAGGCTTCGAAGGAGCCACTGACTGGCAGCCGATTAACGATTGGATTCTCATCGATGTCGACGAGACAGAGTGCGTATGGAGGGGCTGCGCGTAATAAAGCCGTGCTTACGAAAATACGAGATTCGAAGAGAAGGGGGAAAGTCGCGTGGGAGGCGGAGAGAATGGGGTGCTTTAATCAGTTGTGGATTCATTATTTTTGCAAGGCTAGCGGTGAATGGAATTCTATTTACAGGTTACAATTATTAGTTAGAATATTGAAATAGGTATGAATTGACTTGTGTCGTAATTTGGTTGTGTTAATTTAAATGAGGAACCTTCCTCATATTGTAGTATATTGGTATTGATTATAACTCTGGACAATAAGTACCTTTGTTTAAATAAATGTAGACAAAATGGATATAGAATATAATTCAAAGGCTTACAAATTACTAAGGGTTATTAATTCAACACGTAACAATAGAATTTTAAACAAGGACTTAGAGGCATATTACAAAATTAGCCTTATTATTAACAAAGGCAGGAAATCTTTTGATTAATCTTCATCTGATTTTAAACTGGTTACGTAAATGTAGTATCTGAATGATTAAAATAGTAATTTTTGATGCAAGTGTAACAATGACTAGAATCAATTATTACGAGTGTCAAACAATATTTTTTGATACAGAGGATGTACATTATAATTATGAATTTGATAAGTGTTACTTTACGCACCCTTATCAAAAATACATTCAAGCAATTTGGCGATTCTCTAGATGGCGTTGAAGTTATTCTTTAAAAACACATCAAAGCAGTTCATTATTTAGGAGATGTAAAATCTAATAACACGAAGATTTGTTTTATCTTAAGACTTAACTAACTATTAACTATATCAAATTAAAAGTTCAAAGGTTCATCTTCAGTTCAAAAGATATTAATCCTAAGCAACACACCAGTAATCACACGTATCTAAAACATCTAACCCGACACTAAAAAGAGGCCAAAAACAAAAAATTATTAGTAGCTCCAAAAGAAACCCAGTTCAAACTTACACTCAGGCTCCAACTCCAACTCCTCGCGCGGATCGCCGGGCGCTTAAGGGCGGAGGCGATGAGGAAGAAAAAAGGGTGCGACTAAGGCTGCAGCGATGAGCCCGGTAGGTATATACATTGCGGGCGCAAAATGGGGGATGATTAAAATAACGAGGCTGTATCACCCTCGCGAGACTACGCCTCTCTCCGCGCCTGAGCGCTCGTACTTCTTCTCCCTCGGCATTATTTTTATCTTCTTGCCTCCCTTGTACGCGCGCGTATATATTTTTGTAGCCTTTGCTTTTTTTTTCACTTCGCTCGTACTCGCGTCTTTATTGCTTTTTCTCGTTTTCCGACACTTTCGCGCTTTGTTTCTGTGCACGTGTCCGCGCGTGCGTTAATCTCTTTCGTTTACTATGCTTTTGCAAAGATCTTCTTGAGTTTTTAAGAGTTTTGTCGGAGCGTGGGTGTGGTGAGGTATGTTTCTGGCTGGGTCGGAAGGGATTTATTTCAAATGTTGTTGGTTCATTGAGATGGATTGTATTATTCCATTTCAATATATTTTGATTATACCTATATTACTATAGTATAAAACAAGTAACAGATTTTGATGGTTATTATTTAGTTGTTAAATATTAGAATTATTTATTAGTTATAAACATGGTAAAACTTTGATAATATTAACAGTTGCTAAAGTTTTCTGAAGCGGTACTAAGTTCGAAATAGTCGCAAACTTCTACAGAATCTAGCTTCTGGATACTATTAAAAGCATTGTTTTTCAGACAAATGAAATCGATTTTATATTTCTACACTTTTCACGCCCGCAGAAACTTCCCCGAAGCATCATCACAGTAACGACTGGTCATTCATAAAAACACATTCAAATACCAACAAAAGTTCCACCAACCACCTCCTTACTATCACACATTCTCAATGACAATCCTCATTCAGCAACATAACACAGATTTCATCAAAATCGCAGCGCGCACCTCAGCATAAACGCGCCTTTGGATAATACGACCCTCCGTAGTTCGGCGAGCGCAGCGTCGCAGGCAAGCCGACTACGCGCCGCTGCGAGGGTGGCAATATTGTCTCGAAACAATGTGACAGCCAGCGCCCCTTGTATACGAGCCATGCGCTTGCTGCGTCGATTCAAGAGCTGCCTACATACACGATGATTCGCGCATTCTCAGCAGCGTCGGTGAGACGATTCTCTTGACTCTCCTGATGTCCTTTTTAGCCGTTGTTGGGTGGATGGAGAGGAGTTAAGGTGATGGCATTAGGTTCATTTGATGATGTGTGTATGTGTGTTGGTCGGGGTAAAAGAACTTGGTGTCTTGAGAGATGTCGAGGTTTTTCTTTGAGGAGTTCATGAGAATGGTTGCGTGATGCATTTGAGATGTGAGGGGGATTTCTGGATTGTTAATGGTTTTTTCCATTGTTAATTTTCATTATTGAGGTTAATGATGATAGTTTAATGAATGATGCGATTTACTGTGCTGGCTGTATGTTTACAGTTTTATTCTTGGTAAATACAATCATTTGTCAGAATCATACATTTGCTAGTTTCGGTTCAATTATTCAATTATTGTTGGCGTTCAGGAATCTAACTGCTCCATTTGATACATCTGTTAATAAAAGGATAAAAAAAAAATAAATAAAAATTGTATAAATTGCTTAACATACAAAAAAACAGAATTTTCAGCGGTTTGTTCTTAGAAAAAGTTAACATTAACTTGAAAGTAATACCAAGAATTGTCAGGGATAAAAGCAAACGCGACACGGCAACGTTCTCTCTCTTTTCCTTTTTCGCGATTAGAGAAAAAGAGGTAGAAAAAGGCAGAGAGAGAGAGAGAGAGAGAGAGAGAGAGAGAGAGAGAGAGAGAGGAGAGATGAGAGAAAGAAAGAGCAAGTTCGAAAGAGGTAGGGGGATCGACTGTGCAGCAGGCGCAGGGTGGATGAGGAGGGGGAGGAGGAGGAGGAAGAGGAAGGTGGGTTGGAGAAATAATTTAAAAGCTGAATTGAATTTTTTTTCCTCCTCTGGAGTCTTTCGTTCGGGGCTTTGGGTGGCGGACAATGGCTCAATGGCGATGTATCAAGGAAAGTCGACTCGTAGGAGAGAGAGGGAGAGAGAGAGAGGCCGGGATTGTATCGGCCTTTGCTCTATTCTCCTTTTTCGTCCTCTTTCTCTCTCTCTCTCTCTCCCTCTGGCTTTTCTGTTTTTCTTATCTTTTCTCTTGCGTATTCTCTGTCTCTCCATTTTTATTTATTTTCGTTTCTTTCAGTATTTCTGCCGCACTTGCTATGTGCTTGTTTTTCTCTCTTCGTGTCCAGCAGCCCCCACCTATCCTTTCGTATACTGTATATAATCCCACTGCGAATATTTATCTTGTTTTACATATTTGTACTTTCATTCCGATCATGGCGTTTCTCTTTTAGTTTGCAGTTCAAGGGTGTGCTTTATCTATTTCCACTATCGTATAACGATTTTCGCTACTCTTTTTCTTTTGCTATTATGTCTTATATAATTTCCTTTGTTTTCTTATCTTTGAATGAGACTATTTTGTCCGATGCTAATTGAAAAACACTGAAATGCAGATTAGAAATGGCAAGTAGTTTGTTTATTTTTTATATGGCCTTTTGAATAAGCAGCAAACTAATCAATAACATCAACAATAAAAAATTTATTATTTAACTGCAATAAGAATTAAAATGTTCCAAATGTAGAAATGTTTCATATGTTATGTCTTTGAAATTTTGAATGTAGAAATGTTTACATGTCTACATCTACGTATATAAGCAAGTATCTGATATAAAGTAATAATATATATGTTTACAGTACAATACAACGCTTAATATTTGTTTCAAACGCTCAAAATCTAATAAACTATTAACTATGAAATAGCTACAATTTTTATTTCAAATAAAAGACAAAGATTAGAACAATAAACTACTATTTTACAAATTATATTTATTGAGCTAATACGAACATTTTTATTAAAAATATATATTATTTTACTTTCAAAATATTAAATTTCTTTTGAATTAATATTGAAATGTATTTAAAGCATGTGCGCGAATACACAGAAAATAATTTTTGCGTGAAAAATACTGTTTTACAATAGGCTTACGTACAATACAGAATAGAAAACGCGCACAAAGAGTAATTATCAGGACAACAAAACAGTACAGTTTGTACTGACAGTGTCGATCGATTAAACAGCGGTGTTATTGATAAACAGCTTCAATCCACATAATAGCGAGAAATAAATTCACGGAACAAAAGGAAAATGCATGCGCACGTTGTAACGATGAACGAGGGACTTTTTCCCGCGATAAAAACAATGTAGGTACATACGTATGTACACTCATCACAAGGTAGTTACTGTTGTTCATGTTCAATTGAAATGGCTCTGTCTCATGTTTTACTCTCATATTTCCTCTTTTGCACAGGCTATAAAGCACTGTTCACATTTTACAAATTTAAAAATTGAAATTATCTTTTAAAAAAATTTGTACTTTCATACTTAATATTATAATTAAAGAATTATATGCATACAAGTTGAAGTTCAACAAACTTTTATTTAAATTGACATAAAACTTTTCCACAATTCTAATAGGAATACAACTGAAATACAAATTATAATAAATTATTTTGTTTTATCAATTCTTTATCCTAATCATTAGAATTAAATTTTGTTGGACCGTCAAATCTCATGATTTTTTAACAAAAGAATATTTAAATTTCAATTTATCCTACAAATAAATACAAACCAATCACAATAAACCAACACCTACAATTCTCCGAAAAAAAGAAACAGGAATCCATCGCAAACAAACTGAGCAAATCAACCCTTACACCGAAAAAGAAAAACACCAAAATTACCCAGCCTATTGCAAATTGTCAGGACGCAATCCAAGAGGCTCCTTTGCGCAGGCTGCAACACAGAGCCAGCAGTGTGAACGCGCCTGCGGCAAAAGCGCGAGCGCGCGGAGGCGAGAGAGTTCCGGCCGCGCGCAAAGGTACAAAGGGTGGAGACAATGGGAAGCGCCGCCCCCGAGATATTGAAACAATGGTGGCCGAACAATGGACCGCCGCCACTGGAAATTCAAGCCGCCGCCGTCACCACCGCGCCGATCGAAAGTATATACGCGATGAATTTTCAGCCCCGGCTCTCTCTCTCTCTCTCTCTCTCTCTCTCGTCCTGACTTTTTCGCGCTTTTTGGAAATTGGTAATGCGTCGTTGGAATAACGTTGAGTTTAATTTTCAATTTTCTGACAATTGATCCGCGCGCCGGAAAGGTAACGTATTCACGGCTGGTTGGTTGAAATTATTTTGCGGGATAAATATTTTCGTTTATTAATTGATCTTGAAGTGTTTAAAGTTTTTTGGGATTTGAAATATGTAGTTCTAAAAACTAGAGTTGTTTTATAATTAATATATGAGCAGTGTGTTTTATGTTTTTAGGATATCTGTTTTAAATTATTAGTATGGATACTTTGAATGAGTAATCCATTATATTAGACATGTTAAAGTTTTTTCGGTTATTGTAAAAATATAACGTAATGGTTATGGGTTAAAAAGTTTTCAAAATATCACATTTTATTAATATCATTGAAAAATAATAATCTATACAAAAAGATATTCTTAAGTATGTTACTGTTAGTATTGTTTTGATACTGTATAAGTTAGAATCTGTCTGCTCTATCTAGTATAATTGTGTTTGTATTTTCGTAACGGTACGTAATACTTATTTACATTCGTCGATACAAATAATATACTTACGCTTATAAACTCAGTTATCAAGGGTTGGTCAAATGACAAAGTGTATTTAAATGTTCTCTTGATTTTAAGGAGTTTTTAATTTAAAACGGGATGAGGAAATAATATTGTAGTATATCTTGTGTTGTTATCTATTGTAATGAGAAAATTTATATTAAATATTTTAAAAGAATAACAGTTTATTCAAATTTATAAGTTTTAAATAAATTTCAATGTTTGAAATAATAATTTTGAATTCATTATTCTAATCAATAAGTCGATTGTAAAATGGAATTTAAATTATGCTCTATTATTGTTCAAGTATTTATTGTTCTAATAGTACTAATTGGAAACATTTCTGGAGTAAGTGTCACCAATTATTAAAAATTAATCATTATTATATTATTTAAAAACGAATATTTATAAATTATTTAAAGATTAATTTCTAATTTTTATATTCAAATCTTTTTATTAAAAAAAAATGTATTAAATTATTCATTATATTTTTTATAAAAAAAATCTTTCATTACTTTCGTAATTGTTCGACTTAGATAATTAAATTAAAGTTTCTTATTTTTTTTCAAAACAATATCAAATTTCTAAATTTATTTTCGAAGTGTATAGCAAGATAAACTATTTTGGTGTACTAAGTTAATAATAAATTATAATATAATTTTATTGTTTATTAGCCCAACAATGTCCCAGCTAAGAGTTCAGGGAGAACAGAAATTAGAGATGTACCACCACCATACCCTGATGATTTTCATGGAAGTAACCTTCGAAGTAGCCATCCTATTCGACCAAATAAACCATTTCGATCTGGAACTGACATAAAAAAACCACCGAAAAAAGTATGTTAACGTGGATAGATAATTATGGATTACTCTTTTGTAAACAATGAACATTCCCTTGAAATCATTGCTAATAAATAAATATCTTGCTAATTTCATTTTATGACGATTTAAGGAAGTCCTAGAGAAGAAAGTTTTGGAAAATAGAAATGCTCCGCAACCATATCCTGATGATTATAAAGGAACAAATATACGAAAAAATCGTCCTAAACGCATACATACGTCGAGTCAATCAGGAACTATTAAAAATAAACAGGTAAGACCTCAGGTATGTATAGACAGCGGATAAGCGCAAATTATTATTTTATAAACAATTGGACATATAGGCACAAAAATTTCAGTTTTGATTATTCGAAGTATTTTACTATTTATTGTTATATTTATTGTTATTTAAAAAATAAGAAAAGTGTGAATGACGAGAAAATTTTTTTTTCGTACGTAAATTATAATTTAGTGTCATTTGTAGCATAATCGTCGTTCTGAACAATGCGAAGGAAAGAAAAGGCCATATTGTGATGGATCATATGCTGCCGGGACTAGGGGACAAGAAGTTCAAGGAAAAAACAAGATTAAGATATCTCAGTCTAAAACTCACCATAAAAGCAATTAATCAAGGAACGAATTTAGATTGGTCGATAGCGGACAATCAAAGGTATTTGAATATTTTAATTTTTTGTAAATTATTTTTTTAATTATTAACTTTCAATTTAAAAAATTAGAAAAGGCTCAATAAATTTATTAAATAGATAAAGTTTGATACTGCTTTTAATATTCCTATCATAAATATTTTCCATATTGTTAATACAACTTAATTTTACAGATTTACAAATACAAAGACAAAGAAGCTTTTAAAATAAATTTGACATTGGAAAAATCACCATACAGTCTCAATGAAGATTACGAATTATCAGTAATTATTATATTTAAAATAAAAAATTTTATTTTAAAAAATTATATTTTTATTGTAAGATTGTCAAAATAAAACAAATTATTTCATGTAACGATTTATTCTTTTGAAAAATGTATGCTGCACTTATATTTACTTTCGATAGTTCTATATACACGTGTATACATTGTACAAATTTATCGAATTATGGTAATAAAAACAAAACTTACAAGTAAAATAAAAACACACAAACTCACATTGTTGGTTTACAATTGGAATTATGGTTTATAAGATACAACGGCATAACCATATACGCGCACACACATTTTCTAAAAAGATGTAATTCGAACGCCTGACGCTTCTATACATGCTTATAAAAAATTTAGCAAAATTTGAAAAGTTACTATTACTAATCTTTCTTTCTGAGGAAGGAAAAATTAGATAGATATAAATAAATAGTTGTATATCAAAATTAGAATGATTTAACTAGCTGTTACTATCTTATTAGAACGTATGCCTATTATTATTTATTATTATTTATATTAAAAATTGACTTAAAATTAAATTTCACTTAAAAATTTATTTCTTTTCAAATTCTTTTAAATCAAATCTTAAACACAATAAACTTTTTATAATTCAATTTCAATAAAAAAGTAGATCTCTATTAAAAATACATTTCAATAATTCAAAAACTAATATAATTTCGAAATCTTGAATAGAGCGCAAGCCACCGTAAACAATCCCGATGTATGCGTAAAATACTTAATCCTCCATGAAGCTCCCATTGAAAGTGCGTAAAAACGCGCATAAGCACACGGCTACTCGCAATACAAAGTAACAGAAGCAATAATAAAAGGAACTTACAGCATTAAAGCGGCTTTATCTTCTCCCCGGGGAGAACAAAGGCCCGGAGACAGAAGCGAAGGAAGGCCGAGCATAAGAATATCGTTTTACGAGGCGCATATATACTTTATATCCGCGAAAACCGGCAGCGCGCGCAGGCAAAACTGAAAAGAATGAGGGAAAAAGAAGTTCCGCCGAGAGCAGCAGCAGCAGCAGCGAGAAAAGGAGTGTCCCGGCGAGTTATAAGTATGCAAAAGCGGCGGCGAGAAAGAAGACGAGAGGGTCGCTGAGGCCTCGCTCTCTTCTTTCCTTTTTTTTATCTCTCTTTCTTTGCGAAGAAGCTGCCGCTGTCGGACGTTTTCTCTAGAGCCTTTCCAGCTCGAAGTCGCTTTAATCGAGGTCGAGTGTGTGCCGGCGCAAGAGGGATGTGCATGTAAGAAGCTTGGAAAGAGAGAGAGAGCGAGAAAACAGGCGGAATGGAATAAACAATGAAGGAAGGTTGGGGTGAGGGAGGTGGGGAAGTTGTAGCTTGGTTTTTTTGGATAGTAAGGGTTGTTTTGAGAATGTTTTTGAGAATATTTTAATTTGGGTCTGCTTTAACTAGATTTAAGTTTGGCTCTGTTGGAATTTTAGTTGGATTTTTACAACAGGGAAGCGTCGGTGATGGTTGGTAATTTTTATAGTAATAATTTGAATTATTTTATGAAACATAGAAACTGAATTTGCATTATCACGTAATAACAGAAAAGAATCAAAGGTCTTTTTAGCTGTTCTGAAAATTAACAAAAACTTCACAATAAATTTTTTAACCGACTACGTGAAGTAATTGAAAGCCTTACCGTCCGTATAGATACCCCTGCTGGAAGTAGTTTAAAACGCAAAATTCATAGTCATTGCGATGCAGTTTATAAAATCAAGCGCCAAATTAATTTATTAACAAGAAAACATGCACGAGTAAGCCCATTATCTCAGACTTATGGGGTGAAATTGAATACAATCGGGTGGACTCGTTGTCACTACATGTTGTAAGCTCATGACAAAACAATGAGCCAAGTATGTGCTGGACTCGACATACCGAATGGAGTCACTTGCTTAGTGAGCCATACTCTTAAGTAAGTATACAATCATTCGGCTTTTACTGAATTGCCAGAGTCAGGCATACCACAAGGACAGACTACAAGGATTCTCTTTGTTGATTTTTTTCTGGCTGTTGTTCTTCTGCTGAGCTTTTATGAAAAATAATTTATTAGTGAGGAACTAGGAGCTGGAGGCATTGTGCTATGACGGGATATTTAAAAGATTAGATTAGAAGCCTACTAAGCTAAGAATATTTACATATGTCATAGATTGTACAGATTACTTATCACATGACTTTTATACAGTCAATCTCACGTAATTCAGATCAACAATATCACAACTCCCACGCCTTCCAACGACTCGATCCCGAATCTCCAAGAATGAAGATCGACGCCAGCATAATTGGGCTGTTCAAGCGCAAAGGTATCAATCGAAAGAACAGCAAAAGCCCTCGGCGAAACCGACAAGGCCAACAAGACCCAGGCTCGCAAGCATCGCAAACAAACCGAAAGAGGATTTATCCGCGCGCGCATACACAGAGGAGAGCTCGCAGAGCGTCGAAATGAAGATGAACGCGCCGCTACCGTTCAGCCAGAGAGCGCGCATAGGCCTCACAATACCAAGCGTATATACACACACCCAGAAGAGAGAGAGAGAGAGAGCTCCTACCTCTATGCGGGCGTACAAATACAGTGAGCGGCCAAATACGTGAAATCGATTTCCAGCAAATAATCGGATACTCCCGGCCGCGAAGCCCCAAGAGCTTGGCTGCGTGTGTGTGTACGCAGGGCACACCGCGAGCGTATGCGCAAAGTCACATAATTCAGAATCGACAAAGCGGCAGATTATGGAAATAGAGTCCCCGAGAGTCTCTCTCTCTCACTCTCCCTCGCTCTCTTACCCGCATCAGGGCGTCGCGCGCGCGCGAGCTTTCGCGTAACTACTTGTAAAGCTCGCGCGCGCGCGCGACGCAGTGTTGCCATGCCGACCGCATTGTCGAGCTCTCGCGCGCTCTTTCTGCTGGCGACGCGCCACGCGGCAGCATTTGCAGGCTTGACGTGGATGTGTGTGTGTGTGTGTGTACTTGGGATGCTGCGCGTCTTTCATCTCCCTAACGACTCGTCGTCGATATGCGCTCTCTGGGTATCGGTGGACAGACGCACCTGTCTCTACTTTTGGTATGTATGTAAGGTTGCGGTTGTAGGTGGGAATTGTGTGGAGGGCTTGGCTCGATATGAAAGTTTATGGTGCTTGCGAAGCACGTGGATAGTGGTTGTTGCGTGGTGGAGGTACCATGGTTTTGGATGATGGGAACTGGCTTGAAGATTTTGTCGGCGGCACGTGGTGGACAGAATGGAAGTGATTTGTTGGACCTCAGTCACGGCTCTTTTCGATTGTTTTTGTTTTAATTTCACTAATGAACGTGCTTTTAAATTTGAATCGTTTGTTTTTGTTCCATCTATTAAGAGAGCGGATAGGCCAGAAACTTTATATAATTGAAAAAAAAAAAAAATGATTTATAGTATAAAGCGTTGTATCAATTAGTTTTTGGGCCTATTATGCTTAAGGATCCTGAGGTCCATTTCATAAAACGCCATATATGTGGGTAATAATTTGGGTCAATGAATCTTTTTATATAGATTCAACTACGTCAGTGATCAAGAGATGGGATCCTCTGCTTGTTAGTTCCAGCATACTTCTTCACTCATACAAGTTTTTCCAACGTATCTGGACAGCTTGTAAATAACCAGGAAAATTTTTATAGCTGATTTTTAGAAAAATAAAAATATTTTTTCCACACGGCGAGTGGGAAGTTCGTTTACCCGCACGCTTGGTTTGAAACGCATGCATTAAAACAAGCTTTCCGCACGTTGTGTCAAAAAATTATGTACGATGCATGGGCGATAAAGTGATTTTAACCTTCTGTAAACTTTTCGCACTCGCTTAGCTCGTGCATAAACGTCCACACGAGGTTGAAATCTCTTTACCGCGCTTGTGTCGTAAATAACTATTGCATTCAAAAACAAATTGCTTCCTGTTTTACTTGTAGTTTTAAGAAAAACTTGGATGGAGTAATTGGATCTTCATCGGCCACAAACACTCTTCTGGCTTCCTTAATAGAGTAGTAGATGTGCTCACTTGTTATTCATCTCCAAAAAGATTACAAAGTCAATTCAGCAAATGTGTACTTGGAAATTATCCTGGTATTATTCACAATTCACTACCACTCTTCTTTCACAAATTCACAAGATCACCATAGTATTCTACATTAAACAAGCACTTAACCGGAAAATCATTCGCCGACGTCAACAAAAAAAGCACCGACATCAGCAGTCCCGTATGGAGCTGCCAAAAGAAGCGATTAACTCCGTTAACTAGATATAGTGAGGGGACGTATAAAGACGCATGAAAGAAAAGAGCGAGGAAGAACAAGAGGAAGAAGCCGGGGGTGGGGAGAGAGGCATCACGTATAATTAATGGCCCCGACGTCGCTTGTTTTCCGGGACAAAAGACAGCAGGAATCGATCGCGCGGCCGCGAGCTGTTCCTATAGCGCGTGGGCGCCGACTTTTTACGTCGCATCACGTCCTTCCGTTACTTCCGAGTCCGCGCTTGTCACGTGACGTTGTCGATTTCCCTAGCGTCTTTTAAGCCCCTCGCCTGCACCCCCCGCGCGCGCGAGCTGCTCTTTTCAGCAAAAATAACGAGTTTACGGTCAAGCCATTGTGTTCTTGTTAATGCACAATCATTCGATTCTGTGAGCAGGGTGTGATCATTTTTTTTTGCTTCGATTCTAATTTAAGGGTGGTAAAATAGGATGAAGCGTGGTATAGTGTAAAGTTTGTTGTTTGTTTCGAAGGAGCAAAGACTACTTCACGTTATTCTACTGATTTATTTGTTTATTACAAGGCTATTATTTAATGGGTACTTCGATTTACTAATTTTATCAAATTATTATATTCATTATCTTTTAAGAATCCAATATTTTTGTTTGCAAGTATATATTAAACGTATTTATAAACTGTTTATTTCAAATTAAAACTATAAATATAAAAAATCTGACATTGAATAAATTTAATAATTTTCATAGTTATACTCCACCCTTATAAATACAATATCTAAAACTGTTATATAAGATTTTTTATTTAAAAATAAATGATGAATTAACGCGTCCGAAAAAAATGATCTATAGCGCCGCGAATGTAAAGCAAGAAAAGAGAGGATTTTGTCAACCGCTAGAATAGAAAACGACCTTGCGCTCTTTTGATACAGAACTCAGGCGCGAAAGTCTCAAAGGAAGGACTTTTTTTCTTAACGGCCATATCAATTCGCATTTTCTCCTATTCACGCACATTCTAATCCGCACATAAGCGTGTCCGTTCTTTATACACGCTATGGACTCGAACATTGGGATCTTTGCATGCTTCCCGAAGAGAATATAAATCGCCTTTCCTCTTTCTTTGGATTATCATCTGCATCTCTTCGATTTTTCCTTTTTTTATTTGCCGAAAAAATGATTCATTTCAATGTTAAAAGAGCTGCGTGATTTGATCGAGTTCATTGCGGCTATTTTAACATTAATCATTTGATAATAGATTTTTTAAAACGAATATATTTTTAAACATTTTTGTTTATTTGAAATCTTATTTTAAAAAGCAATGCATTCCATGTTCTTCAATTTTTCATTTTTATCTTCAAGTTTTCTTTCATTTTCCATTATTTTTTTTTGTTTAACAATTTTCACGCACTAAAAAATTCTCCTGAATACTACTTTGCATATTCTTCCCTTATTTTCTCTTTTCTTTTCTTTCATATTTCTTCCCGCTCTCTCGCCGACTCTTTCGTCGTCGTCGTCGCGCTGTCATCGCAAAGAAAGGAAACACACGTGGCACTTTTGTATGAAAACTCACCCCTCCCCCTTACATCTTTCACCTCATTCTTCGGGCTAAGTCTAGAGCCTTTCGGCCGCGATGCAAAATCGGAGAGGGCTGCGTGAAGTGTGTGTATAGATGAAAGTAAAAATACGTTTGATGGATTTTTGTTATTCATAATGCCAAATGGGGTGTAGCGACTATATGCGCGCACCTAAACGCTTCTTATATTTTAAAGAAGACGTGATGTACGAGAATACGTTCATTTAAGACAATTTATTTATAAAAACTACAATTTTAACTCTTCAAAATTTGTAACATCGAAAAAACATTCGAAAACCATCCGAAGCCACTTCAAAACGATTAAATTACCAAAATTTCGTACGGTCCGTCCATTCATTGCCAATTCACGAACCCCGGAAAACCATCTACCTCGACAATAATACCACGGCGACACGGTGTAAGCACAGCCCGAAGCGTGACCGGTTTCACATGATCGATCGCTCGCAAATTGAAAGGATGATCGAGCGTCGCGAAAGCAAAAATACATCGGGAGCGCCGCAAATGATCCAGAAAATCATTGACACCGCCGCGCGTCATCGCAACACCTCGGGATCGCTTGATTCCCGAAAAAAATATAACTGCGAATTGTTCGGTGACCCGTTGGGAGTCCGTTTTATTTTCAAAGCTTAACAGTAGAATCGATGAAGTAGGTGTTCGGTTGTTCGCGCATGTCGTTATATAAGAAAAAGAATGGACAAGGGAGAGCAACGGAGAAAAACGAAAGGCGGAGGGTGCGCTGACGTATTGTAAATAGAGAAGCCCGAGCGTTTGGCTTTGGCGTGTACATGGGAAATGGGTTTGGTATGCAGATTCGATCGCCAAGCCCTGTCTATGCTTTCCTTCTTCGGAGCTACTTTTTCTCTCGTATCTTTCTTTCTTGCTTTTGTCGTGGTCTGTTTATTTTGCTTGTCTCTTTATCTTACTTTGTTAAAGAAGTTGTTTTTCGAAAGTAGCCGAAATTATGTTTCTATTATGTTATACTGTTTAAGAATTTGATTAAATTTGGAAATATTTTTAATTAATGCGAAATTATGATAATACTGTAAGATTCGATAAATGCTGAAATTTACGTGAGAGCATAAAGATTTATAATTATTTTTTTTTTTAGTAAATCAATCTTTAAATTATTTACTGCATATTTTATGATTAATTTCAAAGTTACGAAATTTAATAATTTCTAATTAATAATAATTACATAATAAAAGACTGGTCAAAAACACGAAAATTTTATTTTATTTATTGGAATGATTATGATCGAACTTAAAAACATATAATTTTCAAATTATTACAGTATAAAAAAAGTATTCAAAATCCCTTTTCGCACTCTCATTGTAATCCTTAAAATAATGTACACTAGCTTACGAACAGTTTACGAGTAGCCTTGTACTCTTTCCGCTCTCAATGAAGCAACACGCGTGAGCTTGATATATGGCTAAATAAATGGCAGATTTACATATTCTTTCGAGGAGCTAAACAATAGCGCTCCAACCCTACAATAGCGTTAAGCATACAGCACGCGCCAGTCACGATCTCCAATTTTTTACTTTAGGAAAGGTATCTAAAACTTTTTTAATTTTGGCTTCTGAATCTTGTACTTATGCCAAGATGAAAATTAGTATTGGATAGCTCTGTAATATTTTTAACTGTTTCTAAAAATGTTTTTAAAACGCCTAAACTGTAAATAAGATGTTTTAAAAACGTTCCGTGATAGTGGGGATAGAATTTGAAGTAGTACTTATATGAATTTTTTAAAATTTAGTTTTTAGCATTCCTGTTATTTTAGGACAGCCTTTTTCTCATCTAAAATTTGAAAAAAATTTTTAAAAAATTTTAAATAGTTAACTAATTAGTACACCATAAAAAAACTCGAATTGATCTTTCTAAAAATAATCTTGAAAAAATATAACTTCATAGTATTTTGTGTTTAGTTCAATTAACTATTATTTCTGACAGAAAATTGAATTATTTATATATAATAAGATAACAAAAAATTAATTATATTTATTTTTAAATAATCTTATGTAAACAAAATACGTAATATCTAGAGATTAGACAAAATGTAACCGAATTTCAAGGTAAAAAATCATATAAAAATTTCAGAGGTGAAGTGTTGTGAGGGTGGGGAGGAATAAAGGAATACTAAGATTTATCCCTCTATATATACATATATATTAGATACACTCCTTCGCTTTTATCTCACTTACAGAGAGTATTGCGAAAAGTTTTAAATGTATAAGAGTTAAGTAAGGAAGAGAAGAGCGAGAGGACGAGAACTTGCTCTTTCTGCCGGTACTTAAAGTTCGTGCCTCCTCTCATTATGCGCATTATGAATGCCTATATACATATACACCCGCGTCGTCCCTCTTTTCTTGTCTCTTCTCTCGTCGCTTTCTTCCCTCTTTCTCTCTCTCTCCCTCTCTCTCTCTCTTTCTCCAGCGATTCATTTATTGCCACTCGACAAATAATTACCAACAGAGCGATGCTTGCGCGCACCTCTTCCAGCGAGAGGAGAAGAAAGAAATAGAGAGAAATCGTATAATGGCTGCGCCCCCCTCCTCTCCTCTCTCTCTTCTATCGGGAGCACAAAATGCATTCAAACGGCTGAATCGAGAGAAAAGTCATTCAGGCGCGACTTAATATAACTCGGCGGAGCTGGCACGGCCATGCTGCGCGCGCCTTTTCCATAAAGGAACGAGCCGCTCACCCCGCTCGCCCCCGCCCACCCATTCTCCCTTCTCTTTTTAAGGGCACTTCACACCGTCGAGTCACGGAGAGCCCGTAAGATTTTAGGACTGCTTTTTCTTCTTGAACGCTGGCTTTCCAAGTTGGAACTAGTAGGTGCATAATCGCTGGCTTGGCTGAATTTATGGTGAATAAGGACGACAGGTTGTTTTTAGAGCATGTGAAAATAAAGATTTATTTTTATTTTTAAATGCAGATATTGCAATAGTAGCATTATATTCTAATTTTATTGTATTAGATACATGAAACTAATACCTTTCAGCAACAAACTTATTTTGGTAACTTCTTCCTATCATTGTTCATTCTATCCTCTTGGGAGAATAGCAGATTTCAAATTCTAAAAATTATTTATGTTAATTAATTAAACACCATCTTTTAAGCAAATAATCATTTTTCACTTACGATTACATATGAAAATTAATAATGTGAATTAATAAAATTAGATCGAATCCCTTAAAGCAACGAGTGAAAGGGTTAGGAAGCGTAACTGGCAATATAAAAGATTATTAAAAATTAGATTTATAATAGCTTGTACTTAAAACTCAAATAAACCAGCTTACATAAGTCTTAAATAATAAAAAAGAAAAAGACTAGAGAAAATAATCTTTTATTTTTTTTCCATAATTGCATGATATTATGATATACTTTAAAGTTACATAAGTTATTAATCAATAAAAAAATCATTTTAATTTCAACTTACTAGTATATATGTTAATAATTTGACAGTGTAGTTCTATTACTAAAAGCATTAAATTACTATAATAAAATTAAACCACAATATCTTCAAATTGTTAAAATAGCATATTACTCATCTGCTCTCTAAATTTTAAATAGTGCAGATTGCTCCACTAAATACTAAATAGTGGAATTTCCACTAACAAATAGTAAAACATTCACTGCTTTATCGTGAATATTCACTAATTTATCGTGAATTTTCACTATTTGTTAGTGGGAATTCCACTATTTATTATTACGTGGTGTCATTTGCACTATGATTTCTGCATAAGTTTTTGTCAACCGAGCAAAGCCAGGAACTGGAGTATTAAAGTTTACTATAGAAACTATTTTTCGAAAGATAATGTTAAAGTTGTCCATAACTCCAGTTTTTAAGCTTACATCAGAAAAACACTGAAATAAGGTTCTTTTTATTTAGACTAAAGGAGATCCTAAAAAAGTTTAAACAATATCTGTGACCGATAACGGTGATGTTCTCCTTGGTAGTTCTATGAGAATCGTACCAGTAAAACTATTTTTCTGACCTGTACAGTGACTAAGTTGATGACTATACAGAATTAGAAAGGCCTTTTTAATTTCACCCTCTGCCGCAGTACTTTACTTCAGAAGTTTAAGTGTCTGTAACTTCGGTAATAATGAGCGAAACCAATTAACACTTTCTGCAACCTAATGGCTAATCACAAATTATCAAAGAATGGCTTAAAAAATAAACAACGGCGCAAAAAGCATGATTCCTCAAAAAGGCTAGAAAAATAAAAGAAGCGCACATAGGAAATGGAGTACAGTATAAGGCTTGAAAAGGCTGTAAAGCTTGGAAAGCAGTTCGATACAGAAAAGTCGTAGTTACGTTTTACATATTCTGGCCATTGTGAACCGCGGGTCTCCAGTCCTCAGCTGCAGGGTAGTAGGCGCGCGCGCATTGACATTCCGAAATGTAGCAACTTTGTGCCACGTATACGTATGTATGTATACGTATAGACGAGAAAGCGAAATCGGCCTCGCAGAGAAGAAGCTCGATTTGCCAGATTTCCTCAAATCAAGGGCTTAAAGTTTGGAAACGGAAAGTTGGTTTAAGTATTTATTTCTTTGTATAAGTGAGGTAGTCAAGTGTAATTAGCATGAAATAATTATTATTTATTTGAAAATTTTAGAAAAGTACAATTATTAATGTAAATGGAGTATGATAACAATATACTAATATATTATTTCATACGTCTTGTTCATAGTTAATGATAAATTACTTATACATCGCACATCTTTCTCTCCATCATTAATTATTTATTTATATAAGCCAATATCAAATTTATCACTAAACAACGACATCGATTTTTTGTTATGCAACACAATCCAGCTCTGACCACACTTAAAAAAATAGATCCAAGCAAACAAGCAGAAGAAAATAATCCCCACTGTCATGCAAAAAAGTTAGTCTGCGTAAGCAAACACGGCTCGACTGTGATACTTCTATTCCCTTGACAAAAGATCATAATGCACGTGCGCGGGCTTTCGTTCGTCTACATCGAGCCGCGAAACTCATATACAAGGGCCGGCAATGCGCGGGCAGGACACGTTTAGCCAGTGTCGCGTGGGCGAGGAATCGCGAGCAGATACAAGATAAAGAGCGCCGGCAAACGCGTGGGCTATGTAAGCTGCGCTCAGACACGTGTATAAAAGAAAAAAATAGAATCGCGTCTGGAATGACGTACGGCTGAAGGCGTTTCAATTTCGATCTATTAATAAATTGTGATTAATTATAGGTTGTTTGAGTTATGGATAGCTGCTTTATTGACAGTTAAGTTTCGGATAGGTTTAAGTAAAAAGTATTTTTCTGGTGGGTGTGTTTATTTAGGCTGGGCTTTCAATTTTATAACTGATAATCAGACGTAAAGTATATTAATTCCTTTTGACTTAGAAACATACTATCTACATTTAAATCAGTGAAAAATTTTCTGATGTTGGTAGAGGTTGGTTTTTTCACTGATTAATCAGTGCATAAATAGACGTTTTTTCTTCGGGATTATTTTCACTGAATATTCAGTGGAAATTTTCATTAATTTATGTTGTTAGCGTACCTACTAATAAATTAATAAATCTTTTATTATTTTTATTATTTAAACTTATAGATAGAAATTTTAACAATCCTGTCTATTGCAATCAAACAATTGACATTTTACCTGTTAAATAATTTTATGCACCTCAAAATCCTAACTTTAAGATTATTTTTCGGCTCTTGTGACATAAAATAAAGTTTGATGGTGCGTAAGGTAATTTTTATCTCGTTTGACTTTTCACCCTTCCTGCGCTTGCTAATTTGGCAATCTTCTGAGAATCGAAAAAAATTTACAATGATTACTATTGTCTTCTGGTAAATTTCTACTAAAAGTAGTGAATAGTTCACTGATTTTTAGTTGCAGCAGTTTAGCTGTAAGAAATAGTGAATATTCACTAAAAGTTCTCACACAAAAACAGAATAAATTTAACAAAAAATTATGATATTTGCAATTTCTAAATACAATTAATCAGCCGAAGAATCAGAACTTCGCTATTTTTCGTCTATACACCCAGCCGCTATTCTAGCTATTCTGCACACCCAGCCGCTGCAAAAGCATTGATCCATCGCGTATTTTCAGCACGCGACGCTCCCACAAAAGCCATATAATCGCGCTCTCAAAGCCAGCGTCGATACGACGCATAAAAGTATACGCGAGCGCGGCTTAAAAGTTAGCCGCGGGTATAATGAGCCACAAATCAGCCGAAAAACCTGCGAGCGCACCGGCTGAGAGAAGGTGCGGGAATGAACAACGACGGCCCCTATAAATTTTTCGAAATTCGTAGCCCGCAAGCTGCACACATCGGCTTTGGCGCGCGGCGCATGTAAATTAATGTCGCGCGCATATCATGGGCCCTCGCACTCTCTTTATCAATTCCCCCGCCGCGGGCGTTCGCTTTTTCGTTTTGTTCCGTTTTTCCCGTCGCGTTATTTTTTCTTTGGCTTTTTTGCTTGGATTTAAGTGGGTTCAAGTGAATGTTTGATGTGAAATGGAAATTTGAATTCGAGGATTTTTTGTTTATAGATGGTAAGTAAAGAGGAGTTTTATTGTTTGTTATTTTAATGTTTGTCTTACCAAAGCGATACATTTTCTACTGAAAAGCGTAGTAGTCGGCCTTGATATGAACGACCTGCAGCTGCTTGAATTATAATTTCTAGCAGCTGCAATGTGAATTTGCTGCAGTTCTCATTCTTGTAAGATTACAAGTACAGATATATAACGAAGAAACATTCCTTCTATATACGAACTACAACAGAGACTAAATAAAATTTATTAACTTCGAAACTACAGTACTCCTTCCACTTTAATTCTGCCATTATAAATTATCATTCTTATATATCAATAACAAGTACCAAAAGTGTCAATAGTAAACTTTTAAACCATCACATACCAAACCAGCAACAAAACAGCTACAGCAAGAAAGCCAACAAATTCTTAATGCACTCGCGCTTAATTGTCACTACGGCAACAAAGTCTCGCCTCCGGCTAGCCGCTTGTCCTTTCTCTAGGGGCGCGAAACCGAGCTGTAATTTAGTGTCGGCGCGCACGCGTGACCGGTATAAATATTTTTATTTATCAGGACGTCGCGCGAGCGAACCACGCGGCTTATAAGCCGTTAATTTACGCCCGCGGCTTGGACATTTCGCCTGCTCGCGAGGCGCGAGGGGACGAATTTTCGGCGATTTATGGCCGCGTGCACGCGGCCGGCCGACTTAATAAACAGGCGGATTAGCCGCCGAGTCGTATCTGTTTTTATTTTTTATTTTGTGGTGTTGTATTTGCCAATTCTGGGAGAAATATGAAGTTTTGGGCTGTTGGGTGTATTTGGTGGTTATTGGAATTTCTTTGGTTAGAGAATGGTGTGGGGGGTTTAGTTTGGTTTGCTTTCAAGGAGAATGGCTGCTGATTTTGTAGTGAATTATGGGTGTACCTGCGCATTATCCTTATAGTTAGGAGTAAAATCGAAGGTACGCATATAATTTAGTTTTCGTGTGAATAGCTGACTTTAGACTAGTACAAATCGAATATATATAAACTTCTTATTGCATTTACATGTTGTGAATAATATAATAAATAAACTTTATGTTTGTGTTCAGAACTTGTTAGCGATTGGTAGACATAAAAAATCTAAAAATTCAATTAAATCTATAAGATTCAATTTATCTTTTTTTTTTCAATTTTAAAATAATCGGCGATGATGTTTGACTCATATGGGCGTAGAGCAGCATTTTATTCCTTTTCACAATGCATGAAATACTATTTTACACACACTCAATTAAAAATTATTATTCTACACACTTGTGAAAATTGATTCTCGAATTAGGCGATCACCAGGTGATAAACACGCTCTCCGAGGATCTGCTTTTTCACACTTGTATCAAAAACTACTGTTAAGAAAGTCAAAGGAGATAAAAGCTCTCTTTTAGTTAGATTTTCGAAAATTATTTGTTACAGCGAGAGCTGATAATATAGTGTTTCGTTAGTGAATTTGTTAGATAAGTTAGCAGCACTTCGCTACCCTCATTGTAATATACAAAATGTTCTATTTACATAAAAATCGCATTGAACCAGCTACTCGTTTTATTACATTAAACTAAAAACTAACCTTACTCTTCCAACTGAAACCCGTGCAACGAAACAACACTCAAAATCATTAAAAAATGAACGTCCCGCTAGCGCAACCTCCCAAAGATCTATCGAGGCGCCGAAAATCCACGAGGCCCCCCCGATAGGTCCACATCAAGAACCGTATAACTGTCGCAGAATCAACACGCGATCGTGTCAAAGAAAACACGCAACCGAGTTTATATTGTCGCAGAGCGCGCGCGCAGCCCTTTTCTCTTTTCCCGATCGCAGCCGTCGCGAAACGGAAACAGCAAAAGAGAAACAACGAGCGCAGGAGAAAAAAATGGGGGGCGCCGGAGAATGAGAAAAGTAGAAAAGAATAGGCAGCCCTTAAAAGGAATGAAATTGGCGAGCAGCCTCACCGACTTTAATTTACAAAATCGACCGCGTGATTTTGGCCTCAACCCTTTTGCTCGCTCTCCCCGCGCGTACGCGCGGATATAAACGTGTATATGTGAATCCTTCGTCGCCCGAGTCGAATCGAAGCCCTCGCGTATATATAAGCGCGCGTCGATCGCTCGCGGGGCTTCCAACCCTTGTACTATTTTCTTTTTGTCCCGTCGATAGGTGACCCTATTTCCTTCTGTCAATCGGCTCTCTTTTTTTCTCCCTCTCGCTTTCTCTCTTCGATTCGCCCTTTTAAAAAGCGAATTGAAATTTCGGCGTATTGATTATGGAACGATAGTGCTCGGTGGTGCTTCGATTTGGTAATTTTTTTAATTTAGAACTTTGGTTTCATTGTTAATCAAATATGTCGATACAGATACGTTTATTATACAACTTTTTTTTAAATTTGAATGAAAAAAAATGCAAGTATAAATTTTGCATAGCCTAGGTTTTATGTAAATTTTAATTATAAAAATGAATATTATTATTAACCTTATAATCAATGTAAATTATTAACATATTTTAAAAATTATAGCTTAGGCTTTCGTAACTACTTTAAATTATAATAATTTTGAATTAAAATACTTTTAACATAGTTCATATATTTAATGTATGTATTTTTTTGAGATTCTAAATTTAGTGAGACTAATACTTTCTAAATTTCACTGATTTAAATTTACAGAGTACTAATAAGGATTCCGATGAAACTTTGCAAAATGATTCATTGGTTCAAAATATACATGATCCAGCTTTTCATAAAGTAGATTTTGAAGTTCTAATATGGCTTATACCCGATTTTAGCTTTACATAAATCCTTTTATCTGTTCCAGATACGTAAGAGAGCTCTGTAAATTTTAAATAGTGCAGAATACTCTACTACGACCTGTTTAGTGGAATTCCCACTAACAAATAGTGAAAATCCACGATTTAGTTAGTGAATATTCATGATACATTAGTGAATATCAATGATAAATTAGTGAATATCAATGATAAATTAGTGAATTTTTTACTATTTGTTAGCGCAAATTCCACTATTCAGTACTTAAGAGTATTCTGCACTATTTAAAATTTACAGAGAGAGTTATTTGAAAAGTCAATTTAAAGATGAAAATATATCGGTTGTAATGGAAGATTTTTGTTTGAGTTTTGACTATAACTTTTCATACAACAACAATATAATATAGATTTGTAAATGAGTAATGAGTTTG
>UELX01003262.1:0-24650 GCA_900480035.1 Eupelmus urozonus | reverse complement strand
GGATTAATTGTGCTATATTTAGTTATACCCGAAACTGAAGGTAAGACATTAAAAGATATCGAAGAACTTTACAAAAAAACAAAATAATAAAACGATAGCAACTAGCATACTCTCAAGAAGTAAAATACTTAATAATTCAACCTGGTATATATTAAAATAATATAAAACTATAAACTAGTCACATAAATTATGTAAAAATAAAACTTTTATGCTACTTCTTTTCTTTATATTATTTTATATCCTGTTAAATATTTTTTAAGATTTATTAAAAATTAATATGTTAGAAAAATTTCACCCACGCTTCTCTCACAAAATCAATTTCTCGCACTAGTATCGAAATAGTACTATTCTATATTATAGTGAACAGAAGCGTAGTAAAAACAACATCAAATTTTTATTATTTTTTAACACTTATTTACTGGAGATTTCAAATTATATGCTCTTCGTCTCTAAGTACTATACTAACCATTTAAAAAATTGTCACTATTCCTCATAGGAATATAAACACTTACTAATTTCTTCTTTTTGCGCGTTACTGACAAGAAACTTATCATAAGTGTCCCTAGCCGATTGGAATAGTCTTTTGATATGTAGAGCTTAAAAAAATACGCTGCTAACTTCTTAGCACGATGGTTTCACAACAAAATTTTTACGTAATTTTTGTATGTAATATTACGATTTTTGAATTTGATATACCTATATAATTTAATATTTATTAACGTTTTCTAATATTTAGTTATGCAGTATTACTTATTTTTCATCGATACTTTAAGAAATTAATAATAGCAGCAGTCGATAAAGATGCAAAAAAATTGATTCTTCCATAAGGGCGAGTTGAATTTAAGAATTTTGCAAAATGAATAAAGTGCTACTGTACTAAAAAAAATTATTTTTCCCATCTTAAGCTACCTTTTACAATTATTGGATTTATAAAAAATAAATAAAAATAAAAGTGTATACTCAAACTTTAAATTTGTTTTTTAACTAATAAGTTATGATGCAATTTTCCTCAATTTTTCAGTAGTATTTCTTGACAGATTTTAGTTAACATTTATGTGTGAAATAAATTAATTACAACTTTTTAAATCTGTTTAAAAAGCGTAAAGATTTATTATGAAGCTAATTTTGCTCTTTGTTTTTTTCTTTTTAATAAAAAAAAGAAAAAAAAATTATCAGAACCTTAAAAATATTAATTATTTTTTAAAATTTGATCTTTAACTGGGTAAATTGATAGCAGGTTTTATCAAAAATTATCAGTTTAAATTGGTCAATACATATGATTACAATATTTCTCGATGATAATGCGATTGACACAATTTACAACTTGAATATCGTGTCATTATTTAGCAATCTTTATAGCTACCAGTACTGTTAGTTATTTGAATTTTGCATAATCAAAATTTTTTAAAAAAGAAACAGCTTATATACATTATGGAAGTCGAAAAATCTGATGTCATTTCGCAAATATTGGTCAGGTAAGAACATAATTGATAAACATAAGTAATAAACTTGTTATTATAAACTAGATCCACAATCTAAAGACTTTTTATTCTTCACATAATATATTTATCTTACTTTTTCCAAACTTGCTTTTTGAATTTTTTTATAATATATTTGATATATACAAACTGATATTTAAGAGATATTATTTATTTTAGAGATGGAAAATTTCGGAAAAACAAGAATACAAACGAAATTTCAAATGTTAGAATAATTGTATCACAATGTTATGCTACATTAATGTTAGACTTATTGAAATTTACTCTTGGTAGTTATTTAGGCATGACGACGTTTCTTGTTGCAGAATTCAGTAAAAAAGATCCAGAAGTATTTTTTACAATTGATCAAGTATCACTATTCGGTAAGTATAATAGCTTATTAACGTTCATGGGTTAATTTATTCAAACTTATTTTTAAGGCTTTTATTCGAAGTATTAAGAAATATATAAGGCATATAAGTTTATATTAGCAATAATAATTTTTCAATTAAAAATCTTACTTCTTACATACATATTCTAGGTAGTTTCTGTTTCACGACGCCAGTTGGAACAGTATTAGGCGGTATTCTAGCTAAATACACTGGTAGTCGAATTGTCTTTATGATCGTGGCATTCTTCTATGTCGTAGCCAGTTTTATTTTCTACTGGGGGACCAATGCTCCGGTGTTATTGTTTGCCCAAGCCATAGTCGGTGCGATGTCAGGAATAAATACCAGTCCTAGTTATACTTACTTAGCTGAAATCGCTGAACCTCGTTTAAGGAATATTCTTCTAAGCACCTTTAGCACATCTGAATTAATCGGCACACTCGTCACCTCACTTTTAGGCAATTTCATATATTGGAGAACTCTCGTTCTTATGTTCATGATCCCACCAATTCTTTCATTTGGAATGACTTGCTTCGTTGCAGAGAGCCCGCATTGGCTAACAAGTAGAATTTATATTTTTATTTATATTTTTCACTATAATCTAAAAAATTAATGTTACGTATTTTTTAGATAAAAAAAAGCTCCGTGAGGCTGAACTTTCACTAGCATGGTTTCGTGGTTGGTCAACACCTGAACATGTTCAAGCAGAATTTAATTCAGACTTTTGTAATCAGCGAAAGTTATCGACCCTGGCGGATGATCCTATTAATATAAATAATGAGTTCTCAAAAAAGCAGAGCAGTTTCAGACAAGCATTAAATCCATACTTGCAAAGATCGTTTCTTTTGCCATTGGTAACCATGATTGGCGTTTATCTAGTTTTCTCATTATGTGGAAGCAGCACTATAAGATTGTATGCAACGTGGATATTTAGAGATATCAATTCACCCATTGATGAACAAGTCGCCACTACGATTTTGTTTGCAGTTCGTACAGCTGGAGCCGTGACTTTTATGCTCATAATTAATTTTTGTGGCAAAAGGAAGCTTTTATTTTTTTCTCTGTTCGGAGGCACGATTTGTTGGACCATATTAGCTGTATTGCGCTATTTAGCTGATAGCAGAGGATACAATTCGGACATGTATTTGTGGATTCCTACGATTTCTTTGATAGTTGGTATGTTCATGTTCGCCTTGGGTATAGAGAAAGTGTCTTTAATTATAAACAGCGAGATTTTTCCTATAAATCTTAGACAAGTTAGTAACGCGATTGGATTTGCAATAGGACTTTTGTTTGCGGCAGTTGTAGGACAATCATTTTTATACGCTGTTATTGCCTTCTCGTTACCGGGGGTATTTGCTGCTTTCGCGATAGCAACTTTCATCGGATTAATTATGTTATATTTTTTTCTACCGGAAACTGATGGGAAATCATTGAATGAAATTAAAGAACTCTACAATACAAAGACGTAATATATAATATATGTAAAGATAGATTATACTTTAATTTTGAAAAGTTATATTAAGCTCAAAGTTATTTTTCTTGTTAAGTCAATAGTATAAGGAACATAAACGTGTACATATATCAAAAATATATTTATATTTCGTTTGAATTTTAATTAAATACATTTTGCAATTCTTGTGACTTTTTAAAGTCATATTGAAGATAAAATTTCGTGAAAAAATTATTCAAACTATGGTTTTTGATGTATTTTTATCAGTAGAATTAATCATACTATTAATCATTTTTTTTAAGTTCGAAAACCCATAAAAAAATCTTTTAAAAATAGTTTTTTTTGTACAAATCAAAAAGGTGAAGTAGGAAGCTATTTTTTTAACACAGATTCTGATTAATTGTTAAAAAATATAAAAGATCAAAGATAAAAAAAAATCAATCATGAAAAAATTAAAAGACTATCAAAGAAGATTTTATTTTATATGTACTAAGGTCACTCAAAATTTAACATTATAATGCAATATATTTTATTGTCATTTGGTTCATGTATACAATTAAGTAATCATTTTATAACCTGTTACTACCATTGCATTGTCGTTTTTTCTTTTTTTTTTACTTTTGCGATAGTGAATTTTATCGGACTGATTCTTTCTGCAACTAATGATAAAGCGTTAAAAAAAATCAAAGAACTTTACAAAAATTCAAAAAAAAGGTAAAAAACATCGGAAAATGAACACATATAAAGAGTAAAATATGATTTTGTTTATCTTTATTCTTAGAAGAAATAAAATATGCACAGAATTAGAAAATTTTCCGTTTATAAAGTTATTGTTTACTATATTTATCTACTATTTCTCATTATTTCAAGTAAGTTTTTTTTCATGAAAAAAGACAAATTTCTAGTATTACTATTTATTTTATTCAGTACTATTTTATTCTTCATTAGGCACATTTTTTATTGTAAAAATTTAATCAACATTAAGAAATGAAAGATTTAGAAACGTATTATTACAGTCAATAAAAATGTATGGACAAAGAATGACTGCATCAAATTACTTCAACAGTGATAATATAATTGTCAGCAAGAGAAGTAGAAAAAATATCATGATATAATTATTCTATTTCATCGCTTGCACGCTCATCAACATCCAGTCATGAAATTTTTCCTCGTCTAAGGAAAAAAAAAATTCAAAAACTTTCACCCTCCCTCGCAGCAAACCACGAGCTCGCTCTCGCGTTTAATGCGATCAGCAAGGCGAGCTCTCGTTTTTCCGCATCACGACGGCAGAACGCCTCTGCGCGAGAATTTTTTTTCGACGGAAAAAAATGCGGAACGCTGTCATGTTTGCGCGCGACGTCAAAAGAAGCGAAAGAAGGCTGAGTCATGGGCGAAAGGACGCAATAAATATTAGAGAAAAGAGTGAGTACATGTGTGTGTGTGTGTGCGTGCGTGTGCGTGTGCGTGCGCGCGCGCGTGTGTGTAAGAGAGAGAGAAAGAGAGAGAGAAAAAGATAGAGAAGAAGATTTGTAAGTAAAGTAAACTATTATGATTATTCTTTGTTGGAGAGCAAATGATATAAATTGAAAAGATTTATAATGTGGATTTAGCGCGCATGTGTACGTTTACTTAAGATGCAGTTTATCAATTTTTCATTGTATGCCGCGCTCTTGGAATTATGAGTCGTATTAACTTTTAAAGTTATGAGCCTGCCGCAAGAATTAAGTTTGCATAAAATATAAAGCTTTCAAGTCCAGCTGCAAAAAGTTAACAAATATTACATTTCTTTTCGTGATATCGGAGCTATCAAGAAGAAAATAAATTACTTCGCATCAAACGCAAATCCATTCTCTTCGGTTTTTACTTTCTCCAAACCCTCGGGCCATTCAATCAATGCCCACCGACGTCGGAAAAACTGCCAAAGAAAAGGGGTAGCCGGCTCGAGAAGAAAAAAGCCCGATATGACCGGAAAAAGAAATATCACGAAACGCGAAGCAGCACGAGGCCGACGACAGAAACATCCGGTTCCGCTTGCACGTATACATACGGGAGAAGGGAAAGTCACCCTCGCTCGCTTAATTAACGGTCCGGCGAGGCACCCTCTTTTCATACACGGGGCATTCGAGCTCGCGTGACCGAATAACTCGCGCGTGCCTTGATTCGCCCGACATAATTGACGGGCCGCGAGCTAGCGAGGTTCCTTAAAATGGGCTTTCCTGATTGACGCGTGGAGAGAGCGGGAGGCTTTACGTAACGCGGAAATTCGCCAATTTCGAGTTTGGGTTGTATATTGGCTGGATCGTGAGGAATCTGGTAGACGAGGGTTAATTTTGACGGTGGACACGGAAGAAATGGTTGGTGATCGTTGATGATGATTTGGGGGCTCGTACTGGCTTGATGATGAAAGGGGCGACGTGATGCAGGAAATTCGTTTAGGAATTTTGATGATTGCTTTCGAGTATAAAATACTTGGATAATTTTAGAAGATGCTGCATGGGTATTGGGTAAATATTGATAACGTATTGCAATTATCTTTGTAAGAATTATTTATTAAGTCTTATTTTAATTAATATAATTCTTTTATATTTGTATAACAGTAATTAATAAAAAAATCATAATCCTTATTAATTAAACATGACCGATGCAGCAACGATACAGATCTGATTGAGCAAAACGTGAGTTGTACACACCGATAAGTGGATTGAAAAGTCATCGACCTCAGGCACACACCCAACTGAAATATTAAATACATTAAAGTACTGCAGGTGTAAGGCAAGCCTACCACTTTAAACTAATAAATTCTTTTAATTATTACTCGCAGCAGTACTTCCACAATTCACCGCATCATAAACGCAGCCTGCAAATCTTAAAAATTAAAGCTTCACATAACTACCTCCCTCCCATTTATAAACGAAAAATGCATCCGCAACCAACTCTCCTCTCCTCCAAAAAATTTCATCCAAAGACCCTTAACAAACCGCTCCTCATACTCCAACTCTCGCATCCTCAAACTCGTACCTCAGCCTCGCGACCTTGAAGGTATGACTGCCTCTCTCGCGCGTATCCACGGTAGCAACGGTAGCAGCAGCAGTCGGCTTTTGTAGATTATAACCCAGCGCTCTTGGGCGCACGGAAGCCAAACGCACCGCGAAAAAAAAGGGAAGAGAGCGGCGCGCGCGCGCGTGTGTATGTGCGCCGCAGGTAACGAGGCTCCATTTATTCCCGGAGCCAGATGGAAATGTAAATTCCGGGGGCGACCCAATTTATCTCCGGACGAATGCGCGAGCGAGCTGCTTTATATATACCTGCCGCTAGCGCGCGCGCGCGCGCGGCTATTTAATTGTGCACCGCCGCTCTCCGCCGGTATGGTAATTGCCCTTCCTTATTTATATCCATAGATTGGAATACGTATACGCTTTTGTCGCGCTCTTTCTTTTTCGCCGGGCCCCGGCCGCTTCTTCGCGTCAGCAACAATGCGCGCGGCCCCGGCGAGCGCGCACGTGTCTTTTTAAAATTCTCCCCGCTTTTATTTTTCCTTTTATCTTTTGGCTTTCGGAGAGCGCGCCGAGAGAGGCTGGAAGAGAGAGAAAATGCAAAGCTCCGAGCCGAGCGATTGTTCTTTTGAGAGAGAGAGAGCCGGGTTTGTGTGCGCTGGCCGACGGTTAGCCTAAATGGGCGAAAGCGGAGGTATTATATAGAGATCGTTTTGTTGGAATTTCGATGATATGGAAAAGGAGAGAGGTGAGGAGGGAGCCGGATTGGCTGAATGGGGAAATTAATTTGAAATTGTGAGACTTTGTGAATAAGGGTTGTATAATAAACTAATTGAATTTGAAGAACATTTAATTGAAGTTCAGATGGAATTAGGGTGGTTAGTCTGGGTTACGTAAAGATGTTTGAAGCTAAGCTATTGTTTTCATTTTCTTGAATTTAACTCGCAGTCTTGCATAACGAATGATGACTTCAATCTTTTTTAAGTGAATTGATTACTCAGAAAAGTTGAATAATTATCATTATTCACAATTTTATTATTGATTAGTAATATCATTTTCACAAATATCATAATTTATTTTACTGGAAGTGTAAGCACTTTTCCTTCTGTATCAACTTTCCGTCTAAAATAGCTAATAAGATCAAAACATTACAATTAGCATCTTAGAGGAGCTCTATTATTTCTTCTTACACTACAGATATGCACACATGTCGTTATCATTCCTCTAAACTTTCGAAATTATCTAAAAATTGTCGTACGTATGCAGAAGTTGAACGGTTTCGTTCCACAATCGGAAAAAAATCGAATAACGTTTGACAAATTCCACTTTTCCACAAAATCGACCAGTTCAATATAAATTTGTACATTGTCCATTACTTTTGCTTCGATAATTTTCAAGCGTCAAATTTGTTATCGAATGTGCGTGCAGTCGACTTTGAAAAAAACATTTGATTTTTGGAAAAAAATTTTCAATTTATCGGTGCGTAAAACGGAAACTATTCATCGTACAAAATAAACGAGCCGCGTTGTTTTTCATTTTATTCGCTCTTTATTTCATGTATCAATAATTTTCAATCTAAATCGGCGATTAGATTTTTCGTATTTAGCATTCGCATCTATCAAACGAAAGTCAAAGGTGAAGCGTGTGGTCACGTCACACGTGAGCACGGGGCCATTGATGAGTTTCCCCGGATCGGCGGCTCGCTGCTCTTTATTGGCCGAAAAACGGTCATTGAGCATTCAATAAAGAGAGTGAGATGAAGTAGAAATAAGAGCGGGGGAGGGTAATAAATATCGTTGCAAATGATCGATATATTGGCTCAGTGTGCCAGGCCGAATGGTCCGAGCTCCGTTTAATTAAAATCGCGGAACGTATATACATTATGTAGGCCGAATTATTTAGCGATCGCTCGATTGGTCTGAATGAAACTCATTAGTTAGTATAAATAGTGGATTGTTTCAATGGCTTTTATTCTTATTCTTGTGCAATGATTTTTTCTTAAATTTTATTTTGATGATTATTTAGTAAAATTCTTAATAACGGTTTAATTAAAATATAATATGAAAAATATATATTTGAATAAGAAGAGAAATGCTGTTTTAAGAATATCGATCAAGATAACGTCGCTGAAAAAAATGTAAATTAATCTGACCTAATGAATTCAGTGAGAATTAAGGTGTTGAAATGAAAAAAGGAACGCGAACACAAACGGAGTGGGACGACGTAAATGACGAGCGAGGGAGGTAAAGGGAAAGCTTATTAAAAGTGACCTCGATCGGTCAACTCTTTGCGTGCCGCAGCGCTTATACGATGTATGCGCAGTGCGCGTGCGAATTTATTAGGCTGATTCAATCAGAGCTCTGGCTTTTCATATATATTTTAAGTAACGTTACGTATGCGTGATTATTTGGATTAATAATATGTGAATATATTACTACTTGTTTATGTAATGTGAGTTATTGTGAATCTACAGTAGCAGGAAAAGAGTGACATTTTGAGGTTAGATAATGTCTTTTTTTTAATACTTTCTGTAAATAGTTGGTTCGTTTTATTAATCAAGTAATTTATTAGCTTCAAAATTCTTATTAAAAGATTCATCAATTTTAAATCTCTCTTTTTTATATTTTCAATAAATAGATTACTGTATTACGTGATTTTCATTGTGATTTCATGCGTGATTTCATTTAACAAGTGAACATTATTGTACATACCATAATATTTCTTAAAATCTTAATCCCTTACATATTTAAACAGACTAAAAATGTAATAACTCGCCGCATCGGCATTCCAGATAATCACCCTCGCATGCAGCGCAACTCGCTTCGCCGTCGTCGTCAAAAATCAAAGCCCAATCGATATAATTCACGGGACCGCGCTGCTTAATTAAACGCAGCCCGCTTTAATATGTCTGGCGCGATTGCACGCAGCCGCGCAATCATCGACGGCTGCGCATGCATAAATTAAAATAAGTCCGCGGTGAAACGCCAAGTTTGCCGACTGATTAATACGGGCGCGCGCGCGCGCGCTGCCGTTAATTGCTCGAAATCATTTTCGTGCATCACTCGATGCGTGTATTTATGTACTCGTGACTTTTGGTGTGTGTTGGCGTCGGCGGATGTACACGCGAGCAGTCGTGGATTATGGCGACGATATTCGGTTTTCTTTTCTGCTGAGTGAAAATTTAAGGTAATTGCACGGTAGGCGACGCGGCGATGATTTAAGACAAAGTTTTTTCCAGCTGTTTGCTTTGGATTTGAGGGAGATAGGGGAGGGTGTGTGGGCACAACGCGAGGAGGAATAAATCTCATGCGTTTAATGGGATTTTAATTTTTCAGATAAATTTTAAGTGAGGCTTTAACGTGTTTCGAGCGGAGATAAGACACATGGCGTTGAGAAAGCTTTGTTTTATTTTTAGGAGCATTAAATTAGATTTAAAAAATAAAATGTAGTTGAATATATGTATGAGATTTTTATTGTTAAAAATTCTTAAATCAATGATAATAACACATCAATACTTTAAATATTTATTTTAAAAAACATTTATTTGTTATATAAGCATCCTGTAACTTTAGATCCATTTTTTGGAGATTTTCAGAAATTCAATATAAACAGCTGTATGAAATAGAGAAATTGAAAAAAGAGAAAATATGATTAAATAAATTTGGCGAACAAGGAAAGATAATAATAAAAAACCATCTGGACTGCAAATCTGCAGTGAATATGAAAAAATGAAAAAACTTTGATGTACATTGCGATATATTTTTTTTATATTTGATAGGCAACATTTTTTGTGCAGCAAAGAATTTGTCAGGTGAAATAGATTGCAGAGAATTTTAAACTATTGACTTTGAGGCGATGTGCAGTCACACTTTTTACGTCAAAATATAAAGAAATTGTTACCATTTTTTAAACATTTTTTAACGTTCTTATTTAAAAATACAGAAAATAATACTAAACCAGGTAGCTATAGTAATAAGATTATAATAACATTCATTAAAAACTAATTCTTGAATAACTAACAGGAATAGCAAATCCAATATTATAAAATTCAGTGCATTTGCTATTGACAGCTAATATTTTTTTAAAATACTATTTACTATCAATACACAAATAAAATTAAAAATAAGAAGAAATAGGCCGACATCAACATGCGATTCCGAAGACTTTTAAACTTTGTCACCACCGTTACAAATATCCCCAACCCCAACAATCGAATTTTCTTCAAAAAGAAAAAAACATTGGAACAGCTTCAATCACGAAAGGGCTGAGGGGGTGGGGGTAGAGAGCACAAGCCTCGGCAATACGTTATTATTTTAAACTGTGCCAAGCGCGACCGTTATCGTTAAATAGGTTCGTTATAAAAGCTTTTAAGAGGAGATTTTTCTTTGTCGCCGTTAAAGACGACGACGGACGCTCGAGAAAAAAGGAGCAGCTACGAGAAGGAGAATAAGAAAAAACGGAAGCTCGCGGGGGGCCCGAAAGGCGAGTGAGAGTGAGAGGGAGAAAGCTGCATCGTGAAAACGAACGACGTACCGGTAATTGTCAGTGTTCCGCGCGCCAAAGCTCCCCTAGAAAGCTCTACAAATTGCGTGCTCTCTTTCTCTCTCTCTCGCTCTCTCGTTCTCGCTCGGAGTTTTCCTGGTGCAGGTGTCAGGGGGCGCAAGAGGAAGGCTGCCGGCCATAAATTCTCATTATTTTATAGTCAATGCCTCGTTTGCATCCACAACAAGCGTCGCGCTGATAAGGGAACGAAGAGAGAGAGAGAGAGAGAGGGAAAAAAGAGCCTCTTGCCATCTTCAGTTTCGCAGGCTTTCGCGCTAGCTTGCGGTACAGTGAACAAGTTTTCTTTTTAGTACGATAGTGATATCGTGAGCTTGTTGCTGCATTTTTAAAAGTAGGAAGACAGAAAGTTCTGGGTTGGATTAAATAAGATATAAACTTTATTAAGTTAGGTTACAAGTTTTAAAAAAGTATTTAATAGCATCTATTGGATTATAGTATCACTCATTAGATGTAATGAATTTTTTGTGGGTTGATGTAAACTATAACTTTTAAAAAAGTTCCATTAAAAAATAAACATATTCCAAAATGATTATAAATCAACTATGATGACTAATAATTAGCTTAGTAAGCTGGTATTGTATTTCTATTTTCGTTTTATCTCTTCATGCACGCACGCACGCACGCACGTTTAGTAACTAATAATTTTCAGTATAATGACATGTTTCTAGAAATCTATTATAGTGAATAGTTAGCTTTGCAGAATAAAACACTAGTAACCACATCAACAATGAAATAATTAAGATAATTAGGCTAGTTTAGTCATCTACCATTGAAAGTGACAATCAAATTTCTAAAATATATTTTTTGCGTATTTTATTAGAAAAATTAAAGTAAAAACTTTTTATTTCCACTATATTACAAATAATAAAAGTCTCCTAAGCATATATACCAGATGGCAGGTATGATCCCTCTCGAACTCATAAATTTTTAAATTAACCCAATCACCACAATAATTCCAGTCACATCTGCTCCCCAGAAACCTTATTATCTCAATCTCGCCCAATCCAGCAAACCCAGCGCAAAATTAAAAACCACCAACCGATCCTACAAGCTATATAATTAAACCTCTCATAACTCATTACCCCGTTTAATCCCGTTAATTGCCCATTTCCCAACCTCGCGCCGTCCAATCGAACTCGCCGCAACCTTTCGCAAGCCCATCGCGCCTACGATTTCTCTACTCGTTTTTTTCTCCCCCCCCCCCCCTCTCTCACAGAAAGCAAGAGAAAAAAAAGCGATCCGCACTGAGAAAATGACCGATCGCCAGCCGAAGATAAACGCGGTGCCGGGACTCCATATATACACTAACGAGACAAGCGGGCCGTGTAGCGCCGACCGTAAATTACGCTGGCTCTCTGTTTATGCGGCTGAGCAGGTTACGCTTATTAATTTACGATTTATAATTGCCGCGTCCAGCCGGGCTCCGCCTACTCTTTCGGACTTCTCTTTCTCACTCGGCGAAATAAATCCTGGCTGCTGCTTTCGCTTTCCTTCGCCAAGGCGCTACTTGGACCTGTCTGCGTGTGTATCTCTGTGTATTGGTTACTGGCTTTTTTGTGGCTCCTTTTTTTTTTGGACAAGTGGATCGCTACTTCTTTGGAGGTCTTTGGCTCGCGTGGCTGCCAGATGTTTGACGCGGCGATTGCGCGGTGGAGAAAAAAAATTTGTCCGTCTGCGAGACTTTATTAATTGGGTATAGATTGATTTTTTTCTTGATTGATTTTTTTTTTGAACGGCTGGGTAGCTTGTTGGCTTGTTTTTATGTGACCTTGCTTGATTCTTTTATTAGTGGGATATGATACATTTGATCTATGAGTCAGGACCACCCAATATTAAATAAGTCAATTTATTAAAAGATTGTTAAAAAGATTGAATAATAAATGAACTAGTGTAAGTAGATACATTCCGAGTTGAGTAAGACAATCGCTACAAAATAATTATAAAAATTAAAGCTGAACTAAAAAATAATAAAATAAAATTTTTAATCTCTCTAAAGTTACTGCAACTCCTTACCGGATCAAATCCCTCTAACGGCTCTCCAAATCCTCTCCTAGATCTTCAACTCCTTTCATCTCAATCCCAAATAGATTACCGATACACAATGATCCCATCCTTTCTTTCCACTCCCGATATAAATCTCCCAGCCCCTCTCCCCTCTCTCCACTCCTCCCGCCAAAAGAGCACAATTCTCTCCTCTCGGCTTATGATAGAGAGAAAATAAAGAAAGCCGCGCGCTTGCACCCCGCGGTGCTGGGGCTTCTAATGGTGGGGCGGCCATGCCGACGTTTAATTAGCCCAGCGCAAAATCTATGGCGAGAGCGCGAGAGAGAAAGAGAGCAGCTAAGGACACGTAACGAGGGCATCGGCAGTCCAATTAACGTCCCTCAGGCGCGGAGGGGGGGCGCTCCTCTTTCCTCTCCTCTCCGTACTCGCGCCCAGCGTGGCGTCTCCGCGGAGCCGTTTAAACTACCGTTTATCTAGCCGAGATCTTCGAGCCTGTCGCGCCTCCTTTTTTACGTCTTCACTCGCGCGAGATAGACACACGGCCGAGGGGATATTTCGCGAGGGGAGGAGAGCTGATTGCGCCGTGGGGGTATGCGAGGGGGGAGCTTTGATGCCCCGGGGTTGTCGTTTTTTTTTGCAGAGGATCACGGAGTGATGGGAGATTAGTTGCCTCTGGTGGAGAGATTCGATGGATTTTTCTTTTGCCGGGTGGTTGAGAGGCGTTTAATAAGACCGGGAGTTGTTGCGGAGGTTTGAGATTTACTTTGGGAGAGATGTTTGGTTTTGGGAGTCTCTTTTGATGGATATTAATCGCGTGAATGAGGTGGTTCGGAGTGATATATTCGGCTTGTAAAATGTGTTATTGAATTTCGGTATATAAAAGATCAATTGGCTACTTTTACGCAGTAAGCACGAGCTTTTTCAGTATCATTTGTTCATCGAACAGGCTCGTTAACTTATCGATCCCTACCAGAAAATAAATAAACAAACGTACCCTATCACGCTGCGCACAGTAAAGCATTTTATTACCACTCGAAACAACATAAAGCGCCAAAGGAGAAAAAGGAAGGACACCCCAAGCCCAGAGCCCAGTGGTCATCGTCCAAAAATAACCCTCTTATAACTCCCGCATCGACGTCGCGCAGCATCCCCCGGCGCGCTAATAGAATTCAATATTCCTCTTACAATCGTAAAAAGAGCCGCCGTCCGAAATTCATTTAAAAGATCGAAAGCAATTACGAGCCGGGCATAAATTCGAGCTACGTCCCGCGGGGCGTAAAAAGGCAGCTCTCGAAAAAAGTAGAGCCGGGCAACCGTACAACACCAGAGAGAGAGAGAGAAAGATAGAAGAGAAAAAAGGGATTAATCAATTTTTGCGAGAGCAGTCGGCTCTGGCCGAATCGAAGCGAGGGAGGTCCCGCTCTCTCTCTCTCTCTCTCTCTCTCTCTCTCTCGCGTGGGAGTAGAGTGCAGCCGATCGGCAAAGGTGGGGAAGCCCACCCAGGTGACTCTAATTTATTGCCGAGAGCGAGAGGGCCCGAGCATTATACACACACAGGTGATCGGCTCGCGAGCGCGAGCCGGAGAGAGAGAGAGAGAGAGAGACTTGTTGCCGATCCTTAGACTTTTTCCGCGATAGCTGGTTCCGGGCCGTCTCTCTGTGTTCGACAACTTCCTTTATTTTGCATACGACACAGGCGAGGATGCGGAGGGCTTGGAGTCTGGGCTGGAGGTGGGCTTTGGGTTAGAGGTTGAAAATTGGTACGTTTAATTTTTGGTGATTGAAGTAAGGATTTTTGCTTTGGTTTTGATTTGAGGATTTGTAAGTAGTTTTTGGGTTGTGTTGAAAGGTAACAGATGAACTAGAATTATTAATTGATTTGGACATAAAATTTTATTTATTATACTTTTGTACTCACAGATCAAGTATTACTATGTATCTGCAGAACATCAGCTGTGACTTACCTGAAACAAAAGAAAAGAAATCCAATTAATATTTTACAAATCCGCGGTACCAAAATAATTCTACTAATCCCACATAACCCCCAAAACACCAAACCATCCTAACCCCAAACCATTTCATTCTCCAAAACCCCCAACCAACCCTCAAAACCGCGCCAAAAAGACCTTCACCCAAAGAGATAGAAGAAAACCTGCCGCTCCACAATCGGCCGCTGCATTTACGGCATATCGTGGCCGTGCCGATAATCCCGGTCATGGCGGGCCGATTCATTAGCGGCTCTCCCGAAACCCTCTCCTATCTCTCTCTCTCTTTCCATTCGCCTTCCGGGCTCTCTCTTTCTCCACACGCTCTCCTCTGGGCACGATAGCGATCTAGAAAGGCCAAAATGCGTGTGGGCGTCCGGCTCACGATCTCCAGGCCGCGCGCAAAGCTAAAGGAGAGAGGAAGGACATCGGGGCCGGCGCGCTAATAATTGGCCCCGCGTCGTGTTTCGAACGTGAATTATATCGGCGCTCGAAAGGAGCAAGCCCCGAATTACCGTGCCGGGGGATTGCGCGCGTGGGTATATGGTGAGAGGAGATTTTTTGGAAGGGGGGATGGGGATTTTTGGGTGAGGTGGTTCCTTTTGTTTTGGAGGAAGCTGGAGGGAAATGACACGACGGAGGAGACGGTTTCGGTGTTTATGAGAGGTTGCGGGAGGCTGGGGACGTAGTCTTGCAGCTTGTTTTTTTGCCGGGTGTGGGGGAAAGGATGTGGTAGGGAGTTTAATGGTGATCGGGTGTGGTTCGGTTTGAAATATCTTATTGCGATTGGGTTTTTGGGGAGGATGTAGTGGGTGAATTTTTTCAGTGAATTGAGGAAAATGTTTATATCGATGTTATAAAAATAAATTGTATCCATATGAATTGTTGATGTCGTTAATATTGAAATAGTATTGAAATATTACATTATTAAAGATTCAATTTGTCGTTTTCAGAGTTTTGGAATTAATTATTTACTTATTAATTTTAAAATTTCCACCTATAGGAATTTAGATTATTTTTTTACTCTCATATTGTTCAATTTTAAACAAGTATAACTTTGATTCTAATTATTAATTCTTTATTCTAAAAAAGGTAAATTAAAGCTTGCTCTTTCTACTTTATTTTTTATAATTGAAAATTTATTTAGAAAATTTCTAGACTGAATTAGTTACATTTCAAGGAGAAGCTTTTTTTAAAATTTTTCTTAAAATAAGACTATATTTTATATTTATATGATAAATAAATTGCTGCATCAAATACCTTCATCTTTATTGTACTTACATATTATTACTTATTATTTTACAAATATTGTAACAGTGATTTTCTAAATAATTTCCCTTAGTATACACCTCGTTAACATTGGTTCTCGTTCATATTTGAAAGATAGGGTGCCAAACATAACAGAACAAACACCACAAAAATCGCCAGCAATTTGACCAAGTAGCCCATTGTTTCGAAGTATGCTTTAATGCAACGCCACAGATGGTAGCACCAGTGTGGATCAATATTATTATTACTGTTGTGTTCTGCAACTAATAATGTCTGTGGTCTTATATTTGTTATAGAAGTTAATTCAATGGAATACACTGTATTATCCGACTGTCCAGAATACTCTCCGTTACATCGTTGAAAGTTAGGATTCGAAAATCTATGACTTTGGATTTGATGCCCGGGCACAGGATACATGTTGCTTTGAGAATCGTAAACTTGGTTGAAGAAGTCAGGCATTGTTATTAAGTTTCAGTCTTGTCAATCGATAATTAAACTATGATTTCTTTAAATTCAAAAATTAACGCTGGCAGTGCAGAGCTTAACCGCTTAGCGACTAGGTTTGTACTGTTTTATGGTGTGTTGAAGGAAATCTTGCTAAGAAACAATTCAAGCAGCACTTATTCATTTATGTGTAAATAGCACAGCGGACGTTGGTAATTTTAAAAGAAAAAATCACTTTGTTTTTTTTCAAGAGTAAAATAATTTTCCAGATATTCATAGAGACTTGCGTTTAAAAACTTACAATAAAGAATAAGCTCTTATCAAATCACCTTGAAAATTGAAATTTATAACAATTTTATATGCGATTCCTTATTAAATAACTTGGTAGTAATACTTTTAATCATCATATCATAATTATTTTATTTTAAAATAGACGAGCTTAAACTATTAAGTAATATATAAATTTTTAAGTAACATTTGTATTAAACTTTCAAGAGAAACATAATAATATTATCTTGTTTTATCTGGTTTGTTGTTGACATGCGCGTAAAAAATAACGTGCACTTGTCACAATGAACATTTGTCCGTGTGCGTACTTCAAAATGCATACTCGCACAACATAAAAATGGAAGGCTAAATTTGTATAATAAATATAATAAATTGTGTAGCTCGTTTGTATTTTACTTATTTTTAATATGAAATATGATAAAGTCTTTTAATTTAACAAACAATTCCGTGCATTACACGTGTATGTAAAATCAGTAACGTTGAGATTTTGGGTAGGCACTCTGAAAAATATTCATTTCGGCATGTGCATACATGCATAAATAAAACTAAAAACTGAATACCAAATAAAAGATTAGTTTATAAATATTTTATGATTTATTATATGTTATCTTAAATACATTTTTTATATTTATATAGTAATCGTTACTCTCGCTATTTTCCGAGAAATTTTTTCTTTAAGCTTTTATTAAAATTTTAACATTTTTAAAATATTCAAACGTTTTATAGGATTTTCTTAGAAGAAATATGAACTAAAAATAAAATTTTTTTTGGATATTTTTGTACTGTTTTAAAGAAATAAAGATTTTAATATCTTCAAAATTTGTATACGATCATAATTCCAAGAAAATGGTCTAATTTCATGATAATATCTTTTAAAGTTTATTAGCCTTAATTTTTGTAAATAGAAAAATCGCTTTTTATAGTTAAAATAAAGCTTGAAGCCGTAAAAAAATTGGTTTAAATTAAATCGAGTTAAAAAATTGGTTCAAAAGATAGTTCAAATAAACAAATTTTCAGTAAAAAATCGTCAAAAAATTCAGTTGTAATTTAATTTAATGTTTCATTTTTAGTTTACAAGTATCAAAGATCCTTACATTTACATTATCCTAATAATATTCTGTCAAAATATCGCTGAGTCTTGTTCAGAGCTCATTCCAATTATATAGTCTACTCACAACGTTTCCAAAACAAAAGAATTTTAAAAAAAATTTTGAGCTAAAAAATGATTTTTTTAACCATCTGATCTACAACAATCATTACCGATTCACTAACATCATTCCATTACTAAACTTTCTCCAAATTCTACCTTAATAAATCGACCCTCACCCCAGCCAAACTTACCACACTCGCACTCCCTTCCAAAACTTTCAATAATTAACACGTCGCGCGCCTGCGCTTGTAAATAATAAAGAAGCCGACGTCGGGCCTAGGAAACCCTTTGGTTTTAATCAAGGGCGCGAAAACAGATGCGAGCAGGGCGAGAAACCCTTTTGAACGTGTGATTTTCGGGAGGTTGCTCTCCTCCTGGTACGGCGGCAAAGACGCGGATTTCGGCCCCTTAAATTACTCGAGGGAAAACAATAAAAGACCCGCGCGACGCTGGCCCGTCTGAAGAGGGGTGTGCACTTTCAATTTTCGAGCCTCGAGGGGACGCCTATATGCACTTGTCGCTTTGTTCCATTTCTATGGTTTCTAGTGCAGCTGAACGCTCGAATAGAGCATTTTTCTAATGCTGCAGCTGAAGAGCGCGTTCCAATTATCTTGAAAGACGTAGTAAAAAAGTATAGAAGCTTTTTTCTAAATAAGACCATAAGATAAATCGTAAACTCAAGCTAAAACATATCATACCCTCGTCCAGCCACGCATCTTTACCCAACATCGCAAAACTCTCTCTTAATCCATATCCCTCCGCTCTCCTTTCCCTCCACCCCCGCTTCTTTCATCCAGGCCGCAAGCTCTCCGAAAGACATCTACTCCCCCAGCCGCGCTTCGCCCGGTTAATTCAAACGTAATCTCGATCCTTAAACGTTTTGGCTTTTCATTCGGCTCTCTCTCCCTCTCCCGGCATAAAACGAATTTCTCGGGGCTCTTTTCGCCGGGCCGCGCGACCTCTTTTCAGAAATACGTACGTGCGCCGAATATGTACCGCGCGCGCGCGCGGCTGATTCGATTTTGGATTTACGGCAACGAGCCCGGCTCGATTCCATTTCTTCGGATTCCCCGCGCTCTGCTGAAAAGCTCGATACTAGGAGATGGTCCGCTTCTTTTTTCGTTGTGGGAGGGATCGGTTTGGTGAGGAGCTGGAGTGCGGCGTGGCTGGTGAGCAGGTTATTTTCATTGAAATTTAATGGTGGAATTAACGATCGACTGCGTGAGTTTAAAGTGAACCTTATTAATAAATGTAAAACGCAAGAGATATTTTAAAGACTCTTGTTGACAAACCGCATTCGCGCAAAAATCAATACTACACTTCTCCAACGCGCAACTACCTACAATCCCGTTCGATTTGCTTGCCGCATCATCTGCGGCCATATCGAAATTGGCGGCGATAACGTCGGCGCTCGGGGAAAACGTCATAACCGAGGGAAACTTTTCCGCTGCGGCGCCGGCGCTAATGGCCCTTCAAATGGCCCATCTGAAGTGCATTATAAATAACGCGCAAACTTCTTCTGGCCGACGCTATCGGCCGGCGACGATCGGTAAATCGCGCTTAATAATTCGGGAGTTTGCGAAGAGGTCGTTGCGGAGGGAGGAAAAGTGATTCGCAAGAATGTTTTTAGCTGCGGCTGGAAGTGCTGTCGCGGAGGTTTTATTGACGTGTAGCGGAGCTGTGTACGCGCGGGTATTTGCCCGGAAAAATATCTGGGTTGATTTGTGTGAGGAGTTTTTTTGAGTTGCGGAGAGGTTTTGAGAGTGCTTTTAGATGGGTTTGTTGCATGCTTGGGTTGGGTTAACTATTGTGTAAGAAATAATTTAATATTTTATTTACGTAAAATATAATAACTTCATCATTCTATTAAATAGCCATTTGATAGCTAGTTGGAAACCTAAGAAATGGCTACAAAATAGCTATTTCTTAGTTTCAAATGGCTAAATTTCTACCAAGGTTGATAACTAAAATATGAAACGTAGACATTTTTTACGATTTTATTTTCCAGTATTTATCCAATATTAATAAAACATTCAATCGATCAAATAAAATCGACATTTCACGCGTTCCGACCATCCGCTCAACAATCCACACTTACATCCATCCGCCAGCATTGCCTTCTTACCGGCACAATCTCTCAGCATTCCCTCACCACAAACCATCATATCCCTCAAAACAAAAACCAGAATCCCATAAAGTCCCACTCGCCATTCCACAGCTCCAAAGCCGTTTTCTCAAAACCATTCGAGCAGCGATAATTCGCTAATCGATTCCGCGGACGCTCGTGGGATCGCTTCACTTAGCAAGCCAGAAAAAAGCGAAAATCGACGGAAACAAAACCGGACTCAACTCTCGAGACCGCGATAATCGTTTCCACTTTAATTTCTATCACTCTCGTAGCCGCGTATGTCGCCCGTCGACTTTCATTTCCCCCCTGGGATCTTTACGCCCGATTTCGATGTACCAGAGTGTCTCCGGGCGTTCTCTCCTCTCCTTACGTGTATACCCCACGGCGCTCTTTTTTTTTCATCCTTCGCGGGAGCTTGTTTACGAATTAGGCTCGGAACGCTAGCTCATTTCCATGCTTTTGTCGACTATACCTTCTTCTCTCTCCGCGCGTCGTCAAATAGAATTTTACTCCCCGCTGCCGCTTGTGTACACTCTCCGCGCGTCGTCCTTTTTTTTTTACTGCTCCCGCGTCTCTCCGGCTCTTCTTCCTTTTTACTCTGCCCGGGTTGTAAGAAAGGAGGGCTTTAGGTGCTTCTTTTCTAGTTGCGGCGACCTTTTTTTAACGGCCCCGGGATTAGCATACGGAATTTTGTTTATTCAAGCGGAGCCCTCAGACTTGTTCCTTCAAGAATAAACATCGTCGATTCGATACCTCACTATTCTACAAACTGTAATCGATACATTAAAAACAATTTCAACGCTCGCTCTCACGCTTGACCCGAGCTTCGACAATTAAAGCCCCGAGAACCGCAATCAATCCCATACCGATCAGTCCCAGACACATATCCGCCTCCTTCGCCGGCAATCACATCCAAAGCTGCATTCATCAGCAAAGTCTTTCCCCCATCCACACCCCCCCGGCTCTCCATCAAACTCAGCCTTGAGCGCCTAACGATATATACCCCTTCGACAATCAATCCCAGGCCGCGCGCGCGCGCGCGCAAATCATTTATATCCGATTCCCTCGCTGCGCTCTGTTCGTCGAAAAAATTTATCTATCACCACCTCGGCGCCGGTAATTCAGCCGAGGCAGAAAAGCCATCCACATAACGATTGTCAAAAGACAATAGACAATTCCTCAGGCCTCTCTCGCAATTCCGCAGACGGTAATAGCCTCCCGGCCGCGCGAGAGCCCCGGATAAATCCGCTCGCGGATTTTCATTGATTTCCCTGCGGAGGCGCGCGGGGCATAGATCCTCCTCATTTCGATGTCCCCTCGTGACGCGCGCGCGACGTGGCTGCAGCAGTTCGTTTCGCGACGGCGGCGGCTCTGTGCCAATGGACTCGGGCTCTTAAATCAAGCGGATAAGCAGTGCCGCTGCGAGAGAGAGGGAGAGAGAGGGTATATATAAGCAATCGGATTAAGAGTCGGAAGAGCGATGCCCAGCAAGCCGCGCTCATCCATCCCGCGTGTCGCGGACTTGAGCTCGCGCGGTCTGCTTTAAAGGAGGAAAAAGAAGAGAGGAGGAGAGGAGACAAAGAGGAGATGACGGGGTGGGGAGAGAGGGTGGGTTTAAGGAGGTTGCTGGGTAATTGAGGAAGGTGTTGCGGGATGATTGAGATGGTTATGCTTGGGTTGAGGTGGGAAGTGAGTTATGTTAAGAGTGGGGTGGGGGATGAGGTGAGACATGGGTTGGATAGTGGTTTTATGGGATTTTGTATGTTGTTTTTAGCATTGGACAAAGTGTCAGTATTTTGAAGATATTTTAGTCAATTTGATTTATCTGATGATTGTTGTGATTGTTTCTTCATCTCGGTTAATCAATCAGGAACCAAATCGCATGGATTTATTTTTACCCAACAAAATGAAGACATTCACTCGGCGCAATTAAAAATTTAAATGACGCGAAAGTCATCGATAAACTCGCTCCTCTCACTCCGGATGATTAATTAACTCATTCAAAAGTCGAACGCCCAATCGTCCCACCCAAAGAATTTTAATTCGGATCACTCGGCTTAAAAATGCCGAGAGCGCGACTGCATCGGCGAAACTCGCGCGTCCAATGTACGGCCGGAGTAAAGCTCGAGCTCCTCTGGCAGGAGGATAAAAAATAAAAGAAGAACAGAAGTCAAAGAGAGGCACACGCGAGAGAGCAAGGAAAGAAAGAGGAGAGCGAAAGAGACGGCTGAGAGCGGCGAGGATCGAAGGAAAGTCAAGCGCGTCTTTTCACTTCTCTCTTTCTCTCCTCCCGTCTCTTTCCTCGGATCAAGCGGAAGAGACAAAGGCGCTGGATCAGCAGTAGCAGCTCGCGCACCGCGCCGGCATTTCTGTCTCTCTTCGAGTCCTTTACCTTTGAAAGAAGGAATGCTCGCTCGCTTTCTCCTCTTCTCGAGAAGCAAAATCGTCCGGAAGGCTTTAGCTCTGCCGTCGTCGCTCTCGTCCCTCTCTCTCTCCTTTTGATCCCCCTCCCCGACGGTCCGGCCCGCTCACAAAGGTAAACTCGAGAGGAGCGAGCGCTTCGTTAAACGTCGCGGATCTTCGACTTTGGCAAACAATGCCCACGTGGTCAGGCAAAAAGCCGAGGAATGTAATTTGTTGAGACAATCGTCGCTGGCCAGCGGCGCACAAAGCGAAAGTAGTGCGCGCGTTTTGCGATATTGAAGAGGGACGGGGGACTATTTCAATCGTCACTTTGACGCGCATTCCGTCTGCTGGCCGGCCTTTTGAGAGGGCGCTGTAGCTTTGCGTCGACGGCGAGGACGGCTTCGTCTGTCGTCGGTTTCCGCGAGATTTTCCTTTCTTAAGGGGGGCGGCGGTTCTGGAGTGGATGCGCTTTTGCTTTGCGTCTGGGTACGCGGACATTCTTGCAGTCGACGAGTTGGACTCGAGATTGCGGGGGAATCTGTTTTCTTTTGCGGGATGGAGTTGTTTGGTTGTGGAGTTTTTAGGAGGTGGATGGGTGGGTTTGAGGATGGTGAAGAGAATTTTTTGAAAATTTAGGGGTGACCGGTTTAAAAGTGATTTTATGTGTTGAAACTAAATTGATGAAATTTTAAACATGTCTTTATCTGTTATAATTTCTTAATCATTTTGTTCAATGCGTTCAACCTCTTAAGAGGATACAAAAATAAAAAAGTCTTACAATCTATTCACAGCATAACCCAATAAGTATTTTCAAAAATATTTTTCATTTTTGGAGTATTACTTTATTATTTTATATTTTTAAAAATATATCAGAAATGTTAAACCATAAGAAATTTGAGTTGCAGATGTAACGAATTGACCATTAGACAGCCGTGGTATCGGAGATTTCAAAATCTTATTATTCTTATTGAAAAGTGACTTAGAAATCCTAACATTGAAACACATCATGATAGAATGTTAACGAGACAGAATCTGATATTCGCAAGTGTATGCTTGCCATGTAAGGATTAATAAACTGAATTCAACACATAAACTCACTCTTTCTTCGTTTTAATATGACATTTGCAGAGTTTTAGAGAGAAACGATTTAAACGTAAAATTTATCAGCATCCCCGAAGTAACAGTACACAAAGTTTGACATCACCATTAAAAGCACTACTTTCTCAAAACCCTCGCACTTACATTACTTCCTTTTTTCCCCAAAAAAACGTTAAACCCTTCATTCCACATTCTTATTTACCCACACCAAACAAAGCCTGCCAGCACTCGCGAGTACAAAAAGCAGCGCGCTAATACCGGTTCCGCGCATAGGAAGCGCGACTCGTCGCGTATATATACCCTACCGCGCAGCGATCATCAAAGGCCTCTTATTCCAGCGAGAAATTTCCGCATCGGGAAAAAGCGCGCTCTCGGGCTTTTATATACGAGCGAGTTTTACAAAGGCGTTAAAACGCGCCCGAAGCCTCGCGTTATCGCTCGAGCCGCGTGTTAACAACAGCCCTGACCCTCTCTTTCTCGACTGACTTTTTTTTACGCGACTTCTTCGGCTTTTCTGCAGTCGTTTTTCGCCTCGAGGAGAGGCTGTTCTCTGTGTGTGCGGTGTGTATAGGCGAGCGTCCGGTTGAGCTGGCGTTATCGGCCGGCCGCGAGCTTCCTACGATGTATACTCGAGAGGCCGGATGGAAAAATATCTTTTAGCGGCGGGCTTTTTGAGTCTATTTTTCCAATTGAGGCTGCCGATTTGTGGGGAATGTGTTTCGCTTGATATTTTGTTTTTGATTCATAGGACTTTTTTAAGTGTGAAATTATTTGGTTTCAGCTTTTAAATTTAAGAAATTGGAATTTTTTCAATACTTTTATTTTTTTATTAGGGTATTTAATGATTGAGTAAATATTTTGATTAAATAAATTTAATGTAGGAACTTTTCTTTGAGATAAGAATGACTACTTTATCTGTAAGATATTCAAATCATGAAAAGATCATGAATTTAATACTAGTTTTAACAAATATTTAATATTATAAAATATATTCATATATAA
>UELX01003261.1:0-24667 GCA_900480035.1 Eupelmus urozonus | reverse complement strand
GTTTTCCTTTTCATACATGAACAGAGTTTTTCCCCATTCGAAATCGCTAAATTAGCGGAATATTTTTTTCAGTGTACTAAAAAATATTTGAAAAACAATAAATTTCTCTTACTTTACACACGAGTTTCAATTTTCAATTTTATATGAAAGCATAAAAAATTATTTTCAAATAATTTTATTAATCAGTTAATCAGAAGTTTTATTAAAAATAAATAATAAAAAAATATGAATGAAAGAAGCATTGAAATATTTTAATAATGATTTATTATTTTACACACTCAGCTGACTTCTATACACAACTATACAACGATGAAAATTAAAGTTCCTTTATTTTCCTTAAAAGTCTTCACTATGAGCCATCCAAGGAGATCATACGTAACGCGCGCAATTCTAAAACGATCATCATCGTCTTCGGTGTGCCATTTAATGGAACTTATTAATATTATGCCATACTATCGTGGACGTGTCTCGTATACTTCATTGCAAATCGTGCGCTTGCATTATCATATATGTAGAAACTCTTCGATCGCGGACGCAAAGAAAAACAGCATTTTTTTTATTACTTTTTAATATACCTTCGTGTGTGAGTCAGTCTTGGAGAAATCATCGCGCAAATAAATATATATTTATTTTATTATATATAGTAACGTACAACGCTTTATTTGTGTGTATCTCGCATATATATATGTATAATTATATATAATGAAATCGTAAAACGATCACGTCGACGCTGACGCGCGAATTATTGAGTTTAATCAAAGACAGAAAATTTAACTTCTTCATTGATGATGTTTCTTTAAAGTGGTTTGTTTTACAAGCGCTAGTTTTTAGATATTTGAAAGTTTTGACAGATTCTGTCTTTTGTATTATAATAAACAAAGCAAAATTAGTAAATAAACCTTGGTATCAATTTGCTTGTTTTTCTCAGCTCGATGAAAAGCTTTTTATTTTTGACCGCAAAATGGCTAATAAATGGCTTAAAGAATGATTCATCGACACTGAGACAAACGCCTGAATTGTTTCTACCATATCAGCGGTGAATCTATTTAAAAATTAAATATAAGTAATTTTAAATCTATAAATCTATAACTTTTTTCTAGAACTCATTAAAAACTCGTCAAAGTTTTTCCATTTTTTATTCAGAAACATCAAACAATTTGTTGGAATTGAAATTTTTGATAAAAGCGAACTTTCTTCTATCAGAAAAAAACAATTAACTTGAATATAAGCAACGATAGAATCTTGGACACATAAGTCAAGCCGATCGAAGTTTTCACTACTTCTTTGCCCATTTATTTAATCTTTCAAACTTCGATATTTACTCTACCTTCTTCACAATCAGTTGCGAATGCACAATTTACACGTCGTCAGCCTCGTCGCGCTGGAAAAGCCCAAATACATATGTAATAAACATGCCGCGCACAGTAAAACTTTGTTCGGACCATCGGTTTGTACATGAAAAATCGTATACGCTTGTTAGTACATTGACAGTACAGCCTAAAGCTAATTATTTCAGGACGTACAAGTTTTATACGGATACGCGATTCGCGTCTGCGTATAAACATGTCTGCCTATGTATAAGTTTTTTTTCTCATTTATCTATTTATTTTTTAACCTTACTTTTTTTTAGCATCTACGGTAAATTCGTATAATTACTATGGAATAATTTGCGATAACGCCGCTTCTTGTTTTTCTTTCTTTCTTGCCTTCGTCTTCTTCGTGTTTTTGCGTATTATATATTTTTTTTTTTCTAAGCGACGCACAATCTTTATACTCTCTGCACTTTCACTACTCGTTATGCGCACTCCTGCCATTGGAATATCTTCATTGCTGTCTTTATTTAGTTTATTTCTTCTTTTAATGTCTTATTATCGTATATCTTGTTCGCATATTATACCCTTGCAATATCTCATGCATGAGAAAACGAGCGCCGCGGGTAGGAGGAGAAAAGAGCGGCGCATCCGAAAATATCACAATATGTCAAGGTGTATTATTAAAGTTTGGATAGCTCTCGATTTTTTTGTTGACTGCTGTGCGATACACAGCTTCAACCTTAGAACTGGTGAAGAAGTACAATTGAAACTAGAAAATTCGTTGATTTTGATCATCTGAAGAGAAAATCAATTAACAGAATTTTAAAAGTATGAAAACAATACGCTAATTTTACTAATTAAAATGTCTTATCACTTTGTACATCACATAAAACGTTCGCTCTCTAAATTATCGAAAATTATAAATTTATAAATTTTATAAATGAAATTCTCATTTTACTTCAATTAATATTCACTATTATAGTCAGCATTTTAATCTTTTTCACTGATTACTGCAGTGATTGTACACTTTTTCGCGGGGACATACTTTTTACTGTTACAATAAGTGAATATCAATTGTAAAAAAGTTAATATTCATGAATTTATGAAAAATCACTAAACCTTATTTTGACCGTCTTTTTTTTTGTTTTTTTTTTTTTTTTTTGCTGAAACAAGTATTATTTCTTTTATGTAAAAATGTAGATGATTACTTCGATTGTAATAATTGTTGCAAAGGACAATCAGGAAACCTTTTTTCTAATTTTCAATTGCATTCTTTTTACTTGCGTAACTCGTTAATATTATACATACACATGTATACCTTAGCTTCGTTATACAACTAGACGTGCATCTTGTATATTATATTTACAAAACGTATGTCGCGATGACAACAACGGAAACGACCTATAAATTACATTATTATATAGCTTATAAGAATTGTGCGTGAAATTATTCACACGTTCTTTTATTATTCATATAGGTGTGTACTATTACAAAAACATAATCAATTACCTCGTGTAGAGTGTACTAAATTTAAAAACGCATTTTCATTGATAAAAAGTGAATTAGATAGAAAACGAAATGAAAATTTTAAGAATTGTAAATTTTACATTACCAAAAATACAACTCTAATTAAAATACATTTAATAAATAAACGTATTCATTAATTATCGAAAATGATTTTATTTAGTTCAATATTGTTTCTTTTCTCAAAACATTCCAAAATGACCAAATAGTAACTGGTGGATTTATTGTGTTATTTGTGGTAATGATAAAATTATTACAATTTCGTAATATCTTCTAGTTTCAAAACATCTGTAATATATAATATGTAATATGTATAGGATTTAGGTATGTAAAAAACGTGTACGTGTAATTACGAGTGTATATCTGCATATATATGTATGATGCGACACGTGATAAAACATTATATGCGCTTATAATTTAAAAAAGTTATAATCTCTTTCTCCATCACTCAATGACACTTTACAAGTAAAGATTTAATCAAAAATATGATATCTAATACAATACGCCCAAGCAGTACGTAAGAAAGTACGAAAATCATTTATGACACAAGTATGTTCTTTTTGTTTAACGTGACGTTTTGCTAATGTCTTGCTGACAGTGAGTAGCTCTTTTCAATGCCAGAATAAAGAAAAATATTATATGCACTCGAACATTAGTTGACTTAAAATTGCTGCCTATATAAATTCGCCTATTTTTAAAAGTCGGCCTGATATAAGAGTGCAAGTGCGCGCGCAGTTTTCCGCGCCTGTTCGATCAGCGCGATCCATTTTAAGCTCCGCAGCCGCAAATCGCAACAAACTCCATTATCTACTCGCTGCTTTCTTGCGTAATTGCAATATCGAAAGTTTAATAGGAAGTTCGATACGTCTAACGTAGCCTCTCACATACCGCTTTGTTTTCTTTTCAGAAAGAAAAAGAACGTCAATTCTGGCTAATTATTTTTCGGCGAATTTGCGCACGGTTTTCGCTGATCGATTCTCTTTATTTTCACGGTTTAATTGTTAGCTGAACTAATTGTTTTGCCGCTCTCTGGATTTCACTGTAAATTTATTCTTTTCTTTTCTTTTAAGCAAAAGAGGTCGCGTGGTAAAGAAAAAAGAGAAAAAAGTCCCGAATAATTTATTGAAAGGATAAAAATAATTTAATTGACCTTTTTGACAGTTTTTGTTAGTGTAGCAAAAAGCAAACCAGAAATAAATTTCAAATTTTTATTGCTTTGTTTTTTATAAAAATTTGATATAAAGCTAGAAATAAAATACTATTTTTTTCATTTATAAAGCCAGAAATACTATATCATAAACACCTTTCTTAAAATAAATAAAAAAAACTATTAATAAGAAAGGAAATTAAATGTTTTATGGGCCGAAGGAAAAAAATCCAAAAAACTAACATTAACTAGACAGAAGTGACGTTTTTGTCTCCGCAATATGAACATCTATCTCATTGCACGGCTCCCGCCATATTCGTATTGTAATCGCGATCCGACCTTGCACCTCAATGCTAGTGCGCGCTAAGCACGGTATACCGAAGTCTTCTTAACTATTATATTTAATATTTACAATGCCACGTATGATATACTAAGGTAACTCGTCGTATACATTTCGTTTCGTCTCCTTTTGGCGAGACGCGATTAAAGTGGCGCTCGAGCGAGCCGCCGATACGATGGCCGTCGAGCGCCCGAAGTTGCCGATTTGCCATTATCATATGTACCAATTATTATTAGGTCGCATTGTTTTGCCTCAACCAAAATGTCGAAAAACAATTGAACGATCTATTGCCTCTTGCGTAAACTGTACTAGTGATACTCTTTTTTTCTTTCGAGAAGAGGTTTGTATGTTGAGTTTACTCAAAATTGGGGTGTCTCTGCCAATTTTCAAAGAATTTGGGGATCTTTTCTTGAATTTTTGATGTAATAAAAATGTAACTTTTATAAAATAACTAAATTTATAAGAACAGGTTAATCGTAAAAAAGTATCCTAAATCATTTCAGAATCTTTGAGATTCTGTATAAACAAAAGGTAAATGTTAATTATATGATTTAGAATATTGTAAAAAAAGTGTATCTTGTTTTCAAAATACAGTTATACTGTACGAAAAAAAATACAATTACCGCCCATCATTTATTAATGAGATAACAAAATTTATATTATCCAATGAAATTGACCAAAAAAATATCTAAAACAATCCTAACGAATCTTATACATCAATGATAAATCTCTCTCAACCTCTAATACCAACTGGAATCCCCACTCCTCCCGAGACAACCCAATAACCCGAACCCAGAAAAACCCAACAGACACATCCTTCTCGAAAAAAAAACCAACCCTCTCCAAAACCGAAAAAAAGACTACTAAACAAGAAACAAAGCAGAACAACCGAACGCTTTCGCTCAACAAAGTCCTCAACCGCACAAATCTTCTGCTCTCCTCTTCAGTAAACCGAGCTATACTCAATGTCGTGACCGTATTGAGGCGGCGGTCCCGGCGGCGGCCCGGTCGGCTGCGGACTATACTGCTGCTGTTGCTGCTGCTGCTGCTGCTGCTGCGACGAGTCGGAGGCCCGACGCCTGAGCGCAGCGATGCTGTGCGCTCCCCGCCAGTCCGTCGCTTCGCTGTTCTCGGCAGCGCCGCCGCAGGAGTTGCCGGTTGCTCCGGTTGCCCCGGTGCCGCCGTTGCTCGCCGTCGGCGAGTTTTGGCCGCCGCAGCTGAGGCTGGTGCCGAGGCCGGTGCCGGTGCCGCCGCCGCCAGCGCCACCACCGGCGGCCTGACCGGTGCTGCTGCCCCCTACCGACGAGCCGCCGCTAGGTGGCGAGCCCCGCGAGGCTGACATGTGCACGCCGCCTGCAAGTAGAGGTGCACAAAGCTGGGTTAGTGCTGGTTTTGCTGGTGAGCTGGGGTGGAGTTTCATGAGGAGTGGTTTTTCGGGGATAGGATGGTTTTTTTGTTTTCTAAGTAGGTAAGATGGTGAAAGATATTTTTGAACGCCGCCAAGTTATTTTGGCGGAGAGATGAATGATGTTTCGAACGATTGTATGTTTGAATGATGCAAATTAGTTAACTGTTTGAATAAGTTATAAAGATTGTAATGTATACAAAACTGAAAAGAATGGATAAGATATATACAAATTTAATTCTCTTTTACTAAAAATGAAATTCAATTCACTGCCTTTTACTGTCAATGGTAATAATAAAGAAGAAAAGAATCTTATTTCAAAGCATTACAAAATCTTAGCATGTTTTAAAGACAAAAAAATTATGATGATTTTGTCACTGAAATACATGATTTTTCAAATGTGTCAAATAAATATGGAAAAACATAAGTCGAGCGCTTTTTTGCAAAATTACCTTTTGCTGTTAAGCTAGATCCATTATATCCATTCCCTTGGCAGAACCCCCATCCTCTTTCCGGTGCTGCAATTTGATACAGAGGTCCGTGTTTTGTAATGTACTGAGGTCACCAATCATCTGAAATTGATTTTACAAGAACGTACTTACTTATCACATTTTTAGTTGGTTCTTTTGCCACAAAATCGCTGTACAAATGACAAAAAATAACATTTTTACAGCAGTTGTACAGTTAGTTAAGTTTCTATAAAAGTTTAAATTTCTAAAAAATTATAAAATAAATAACTTTTTCAAGTAAAATATCTTTTTGTGACAAGTAAGATAACCATTATATTGCAATGAGTAAATAAACGTTCTTGTAAATTTAATTTCAGATTATCAGTCATCTCATTTGAAAGAAATTAGAAATAATGCCAATTAATGAAATAATAGATCCAATTATCCTCATTTAGCAGTGAATAGAATTTTATAAGTAACAGTTACATCATAAACTTAAAAAATTAGGGGCATACTATAATTTTAACTATTAAAACTAAAATGCATAAGAGGAATTCATCGAGGAAAGAGGAAAGGTTGTAAAAAGTCTGCATAGCTTTACAAGAAACCTAAATACATTATTATTCTTGAAATGATTCTAATGATAGTAGATAATTAAATAAATGAAAACTCAAATGGTTATACTATCAAGAAATTTTTATTCTAAATAACGCTTCGGCCTTATACAGGGAAAAACTTATATTTTTCTCTTAGGCCCTCTTCAGGTTCAAAATAACATGTTTGTAACAACACAAATGTGGTAACACACTAGATGGTCGAGCCTTGACTACTAAAATTTCTTGATATAGTATAAGCATTTGAGTTTTCATTTATCTAAATAAATTATTATTATTGATGTGATTATTTTATTTTTATACCGCAATGACGCAAAGTCTGTAACGCAAAGTTTCAAAACTCAGATTCAAAAAAATTTTGCTTTTATTGTTAAAAAATAAAAAATTTTAAACTATTTTTTTTTAATTTAAAAAAGTTTTTAAAATGTTTAATCCACTAATTACTTTCATTTCTTTCTAGACTCTCAATTTCTTTAGAATAGAAAAAAAAATTTAATTTTTGTATGATTCTCAACAGTGTTATAAAACAAAGTTATTGTTTGTTTTAGATTATTTTACAAGCGAATTGTTAAAGCATATATATTAGTGTGTACTAAATTAATGCTCCATTGATTATAAAAATGACAGGTAAAGTTACTAAATTCTAGAAGTAAACTCATTAAGAAAATATTAAGGGTTACAAGTATAATTATTTCTTAGCATTTCAAAGAAATTTTAATTGTTGTGTGGCACTCGTTCAATATAGCTGTTTGCTGCATACTTTCTCTACTGCTCTCATTTCAATATTTTCTTCGGAATTTAATATCGTTAAAAAGAAGCATGTAATGAAATTAATAAAGTGTATATAGCTCTTTTCATCTGGCAAATAAAGTCTGCTCAAACATTTTAAATTGATCTTAATTACTGTTCTTCATTCATTTAATCGCTATGCACTTGCATCATTGACCGATGTTACTTGAAATTTTACTTTATAAGCAAAGGCGCGGAAAAAAAATAAAACCCACTTAAATATATACTGTTACACATCATTCAATTATTCGTTATACACGTACTACAACACACTTACAGCTAATTTCTCAATCTTCAAATCATCAAAAGAAACACCGACAATTCTCCCATCCAACTCTAATCTTATCCAGTCTGAGCAACCGCTTTAAAAAGCCTCCTCATCGACAGAAAATCTCACCTAATCACTCTTTCACGGCAACAGTTCCTCTAAACCTTGCGCGCTAAACGCTTTTCCTCGGCATAATCTATCTCCGTTCGAGGAAGCCTCCACGGCAAATAAAGTCATAATGCTTTCTAGGAACGCGAGGTGAAATAGCGCACAGGTGCACTCGCGTACGCGCGGTAGTGCACCACTGGGGCTACCGTCCGATCGTAAAGCGTAGCCCTTTTTTTTCTACGCCGGTGGTCTCGTCCGCCTCGTTTTTCCCCTTTTACGACTTTTCCCTTTCGGGGCCTCGAAGTGCTCGCGCTGTTTACGCAAAACGCCGCGTCTATATATGTGCTTTGCCGCGCTGCTTTTGGGCTCGATGGGCCTTTTGGGCCTGGGGTTTTTTGATAGGCTTTTATGGGGGTGAAGGAATTTTTGGGTTAGATTATGGTTTTGCTCGTTCGAATTTTATTGTTGGATTTTGGGGGTATTCTTTAGGTGGGTACCGTTGTGAGGTGATGTAAGAGGTTGAATATTATGTAATAAAATATTTTATAATGCTTTGTAAAAACGTTGTAAACGTTATTAATGAATAATATTGAAATGTTTCCAAATTTATATCTAATACTGATTTCTTTGCAAGTTTCTTTCTAATCAAGGTTTGCAAATGATCGTTTATTGATAAATTGCTTATATTTATACCATATGCTTAATTGTTTTTCAATAACTTTTATTATTTTAATCGTAACTAAAAAGTAGTCACTATGTAACTCTATTGTATGATAGGAATATTTTTTTGTAATTAATCAATTTTTATCGTCAAATTGCAATATCGATATCAAATACGAAAATTTATTTTTGTGAAATTCATATACCAGTATTAGGATTTTAATTGAGCTTTTTTCTATTTTAGAAGATTTCTGACTTCTGCAATCTAGTTTTTTATTATTTAATTTCGACGTTTTGTTTCATTTAAAATGCATACTAAAATACGTGATGGAATGGACTTCCAAGTATATTTTACTATGAGCAAAATAAAAAGTTATGAGTCTCAATAAATTATTGCATTTTCACAAATTACTCTATATCCCAAATAAGTTTTTTTAAAAAATAAAGTTATAGAAGATCCTGTAATTAAGCCTTTTAATAAAAATTAAGTATAATATTAAAAAAAGTTTTGATATAAATATGTATCTGAGTTATAAATTATAAACAAAATAATCTAAATTGACTCATTTAAATTAATTTAAAGTATCTTATTGAAATTGTTTACTTTCAAATTTATATTTTTGATACATTTATATCAAAAATTTTTAATATTCGACTGTTTACATCAAAATATCTAGTTAAATTACATTTCAAAACTACAAGGTCCTAAAAACGTAACATCGGAAGGGAGCCTAATTTAGAAAACCGATCCTATAGCATTCTAAAACATCGGCCTCTCCAATTGACGAAGCATATCCACGCATTACAATGGCCACATTCTAGACATTGTGACACAAAGACCCAGCTCAACTGCACATTTGGACGATTTTTAGATCCCGCCTCCTCGAAATTTTCGACTTTTTTTTCATCCTCAAAAAAAAAGAGTCGCTTAGAGAGTGCTACTGCCTTGTGTGCATACACGCGCCGGATATTCGGTGGCGTCTCGCCGCGAGTTAATTGGCACCTCGTAGAGAGAAGCCGGGCGCGAGAGAGCGAGGACGCTGGTGTTAATCATTATTGAAAAGCGAAAAATAAGGCCTGCTCTAAAAGCTGTTTGTTCGCCCAGTTACCGCGAGCCACCTAGCGACTGAGCTGGCCGACCTTTTTTTGACTCCGAGATTTTGTCTACTTAGTTTTAGGATCGCTTTTTTCTCCTTTTTGGCTATTTCGGGAGGCTTCGACCGGGCTTTTATATATAATGACGTATTTATGCACTTTTTTTATTTTGCGTTTTAAGATTTATTTGCCTCATTTGATTTATTAGTCTTTGAACTCGTCTGTTTTTATATAAGTTCTACGTAAGTTTCTATTTTCCAATAAAACTTTCAAACTGATTTGTACAATCGACTATAAATATAATTCTTGGAATTAAACTATTTTTCTATCAATTATTTTTTAATTAAATATTCACTTTATTGTAACTGAGCGCTCAAAGGAGAAAAAATTAAACTTGAAAACATGTCGCAATTTCCACCAAAATATAACAGTTTTAAATAATTAAATTAAATCTGTAACTTTTTCTATTTAAAAGAATTTAATGTAATTGCTACTTGATTAAATTTATTTCAATTAAAAATCAGAAGGTGGCCTGTTTGTGAATTTAAAAAAAAAACACAAAAGATCAAATTTATTAAGTATAATGGCCAATTAATTAAAAGTAAGAATAGAAAGAAACCCTATTAATTAATGAGTGTAATTGCCCTTCTAATTACATATTTGCGGCTTTTTATTACAATTATTATGGTTAAAGAAAATTTATTTGGATTTCAAATCGACTAATTTTATTTTACACGAAACACATTACCATCAATCAACTCATATACTTTTTAATTTATTCTTTCTATTTGATGTATTTTGAAAATAAAACGATAAAATAATTTTGTAAAAACTCATATATAACTGTACAAATGCGAGCATGTACTGTTTCTCTTTTCTTACCGCCTTCGTCTTAACCCCTCTTGGATATGGTACCATCGATAATGCGTGTTAATTGGTACAGTAGGTGTTGAGGATGCATTTTACGCGCGAATAAATATATACATCTACAGGTGCCATACCACGCGAATTCTCCTTATAACCAAGATGGAAAAATCTGATGACGTTTTTTAAACTTATAGATCCTTACATAATTTTGTAAATATTCGTCAAATACGAAAGAACTATTATTTATCTCATTTAACGCATTGTGGTTAGTCGCAGTTGAGTCAACAACATAATTTTGATGTTTGAAGATGTTACCTTCTTTAGAAAATAATAAACGAGATAATTGAATTCTAAAAGCATTAAATCAATATAAATTTTTTGTTTAAATAAAATAACATCGCTATAAAAACTGCGACAATTAGAAAATTGAGAATCGGAAAACTCCAAAACAAATAATTGAGTTGCGTGATTATACCGAAAGCTACAAACATTTATTTTCAATATTTTTTAATTTTGTGGATATATTTTCATTATACGAAAAATAATATTTTTTATCTTTTTTTTTATTGTATTAAATAATGTAATAACTACAAACGATGTTCGTCTAAGTATAAAGGAATAATTTAGGATGTTATGAAAACCAAAGCTATGGCAACTATTCAGTTTATTTTATTAGAACTTAGTTTATTAATTGAAGAGTTACAAAAGGTTTGATTTATATTGGTTTACTTAGAGCTACTAAGTACGCAAATACAGCAAAACAATAAACTCAATTAGAACTGTAAATTGCATTTGGATTAATAGTCACTATACATTCCTTACCATTAAACGTCATTAAAAACTTTGTTTCTGCAATTAAAATTATTGAAATAAAGTTTCTTTTTCAAACAAAAGTGAAAATCCTACTGAAAAAATCATTAAAACATTTAAAAAATTTAAAGATCGCTCTCATTTTTGCAAAGTGCTCTCGCGTTAAAACATTAAAAATATTCATCACCCATTAATCCCTCAAATGCAAAGTATACTTTTCTCTTCATTTAAAATTTGCATTAGCAATCGACGAAATTTAAAGTTCACCGCGCGATCGGTTCGATTAGTTTGTCGCTTCGTGCGTATCCTGCAATCACTTTTCCCCCCAGCTTCCCAACGGTAAATGTTGAGAGTAAATGGGAAATTAATTGAGGCTTGATCGATCGAGCTGTAAAAGACACGTTCACAGTCGATGGTTTGCTTTCAATAAATGAAGTGGAATATATTCAGGTGATACACGAATTTTCACTCGTTCACATCGATAAGAAAAGGTAAAAATGTATTCATGTAGAGCGAAATGATTCTTCCGATATACGCGCGAAAATCGATGACACTCGGAGACACGCTGTCAGGGAAAGCGAGTGCAGAATGTGCCGGCCCGTGTAGATTTTAAACTGGTTGATTTGGAAAATAAATTGTTAACATGAATATTCATTATATTAGCGTTGTTAAATTAAGTCGATCGCTAACGTTGTTATGTAGTTAATAATTGAATATTTTAGTTGTATTGGATCAATTGGCAAGTCATAAAAGTACGATTAAGAAAATTTACAATTTTAACGTAAGAGAAATTGTTTCTTAATTGATACCTAAGTTACTTTCATCTAATTATAAATTTATTTTAAATAATTTAATTGTTTCTTTGAAAATATAAAAAATAGTATTGCTTGAAGATCGATCGATAGACTTCAATGAAGCTTTGACTATAGTTTTTAGCTATTTTTTCGTGAATTACCTTTGTCTTCTCTATTATGCTCTAATATATAATATTAGATAAATTACATAAATTTAAAAACAAACTTTAATTATTAGACCTCGTTTACTCAAAACTTTATCCACATCTATAAACCAATAAATTCCGCTTCGCAAGGCTAACCGTAAAAACAATCAACCCAGAGCAAAGTTCACACATCATTCGAACCGTACGAAACTACAGTCGGCCAACCTCCAGAAAAGCGGTAAAAAACTTCAAGCAGCTCAAACGTCCCATCCAGCCCAACCTGACTGAGATACTTCGAACGAGCGCCTCCAGGACATTGTCCGTACAAACATATCCAATCCGCGCTGTGTATACAGACACACATGATCCCCAGCTTCTCCGCTGACGAACAAGACAGGTTGCATCTCGAGGCATTCTCAGCCGGTAAACATATGTATAAGCCATCGAGCGAGAGAAGAGAGACTTGAGATCTCGCACCTAGGTGCGAGCCAGCCTCGAGGCCTCCGCAGCTCCCCGGAGCGAGTGCGCGAGCAAATAAGCGAGGCCGCGCGCTGGCTTTATTGTTTTTCTGTCTCAAATTCTCTCTTTATGCTCCCATCGCGGAGCTTGCCTTCGAGAGAAGAAGGTAGCGTTTGCCTGCTGTATGTACAAGTGCTCGTGGGGTCCGGTGATGGGTGTGTTTAAACGGTATTAACTGTGGGTGGTGAGCATTGCTTTTTGGCCGTTTTGACATTTTTCTTGTAATTAGTTGTTTTATTTTCTTTGTTTTATCTTCTGTGCAAAATGTGTGGGTTTTAGGATTTTGATTAATGTCTTTTTGAAATTTTAAAGTCTCGTATTATAAATGCAATAGATATAGTCATTTGAAAAAGATTTAATATCTTTTGGCCTTTCTGTAAAACACTCGAGTCGTTTATAGGTAGGCGATACTTCAAAAATTAATGTAACATTAAGATAATGTAATAATAAGTCGAGTAAACATTATCCTTTCTTCGCATTTTCTCCTTTTTTTGAATTTCTGTTTTAACGAGATTCCAAAATTTACAATGATGCAAATCGCTCAGGTAGAGGGAGGAAATTGTGGGCAAACTTACTGCTGTATATTGGCAAAGTAAATAAAGGGAAAGGCTTACTTCGAAAGTATTTTCTTCTTGTTCGATGCACCTCTTTAGCATAAATGAATTTGAGTTCATTTAAATGAATAAATTATTTTTAATGATTCACACTTTAAGTGGTTACGCGTATTCTATGCTATGCTAAATTTTTTCGCTAAGTTTTATTAATTTAACTAATAAAAATCAGCCACGAATTACATTTTTTGATTTGCCGCTATATTATACCGAATTTGATTGTACCAGTAGCTGAAAAGGGTTTTTTCATAAAACAATATGCATTATTAGCGTGTTTTGTCGCTATTGTAAACAATTTTATGATACTGACATAGTTGGAGCTTAAAATGTAAAAAGCCCTCTGCATACTTTATAAAATGCAAAAGACAGCTTACTTTTTAATGCTTCAGCCAGGCGTGAAAAATTCAGACGTAAGCAGCCACACAATTTTCGGCAAAGAACAAAACTCAAATAAAAAGCACTGCAGTTTTAGCATGACGAATCCTGTTAATAATTACAAAACACTAATTTTCAACTCGGCCGTACCAGTTACGCCTGTGCAAATTCCCACCGTCATCACAACGAAAGTATTCCCGCGACAAACAAGCAATAATACACTATTTGATCTTCGCATTTATAAAATTCCTCTTGCCATTGACTCGCAAAACCCGCGGCATTATGCACCATCCATTCAACTACAGCTCCACGCCCGACGGTATACACTCACTGTGAATCCACTCGAACCATAACTCAATAGCCAAGCGAACGAGCAAACAAAAAAAAAAATTTTTCCCACGCGCGTTGACAACGCCTCATTACGCACAACGAAAAGGAAGACGCGAAGCTCACGTTCGACTTTTTTTTCGACTCTGCACACGTCTTTTCGTTTGGGAAGGGCAGAGGAAGGGCGGACGGGGACTTACCACTTACCGAGAGAATTCAAACCGTAGCTGGCCTGATAGACCGTCTGCGAGGGACTGCTGATCAGCTGGCCGCTGTTGCTGAGGCTGAGGCTCGAGCCGAAGCTCCCCGAGCTCTGCTGGCCAAGCTGGTCGAGGCTCTGGCCGAAACCACCCATGCCCATGCCGCCCTGTCGTAGCTGGCTCAGACCTGGTGTTGATTGCAGAAATGGGATTGTTAATAAGTTTTCGTTGTTACGTTGAGAAATTTTTTATGAGAGATTGGAAATTGAGATGAAGATGGGTTTGTAGATTGTTGGTTTTAGGTTTTTTAAGAAAATCAATGCAAGTGGATATTTAAAATTTTAGGCGCTGGGAATTTAAGAAGTAAAAGATGTTGGACTTGAGATTTTTATAAAATTATTCTTACTTCTTAGTGACAGTATGGTAAGAGACGGTTATTTAATTATTCAGAGTCTGTGTGAAAAATTGCAAGAATTATTCTTTAAATTAAGTGAACAAATCGTTTACGTACGTGAGTTCAAAGATTTATCTTATGATTATTTTATTAAATATTTCACAGTATTCAATGAAAAATTATGATCTAAAAAATCTGATATTACACTAAGTAAACCTAGTTAACTGCTTTTGTTATAAATAAATAATTTAACATACTTATGAAGTAATATTCTGCGAATAAATTATGTTCATGCTTTATGTTTGACACTTGTAATAATAATATTAGCTTATTTATTTGCAGTACAAATATCTATTCCTAAAACTTACAAATTCTTTCGAACTGTTTGTATTACGTATATTTTGTTGATTTCGATTCAAATTCCATTAATGTATAAATCTATAATACTTCATAATTTATTCATTTCAAGTAGCTCATTATTGCAAAAATTACTGAAAGTGTTTAATAACATAAACATAACAAAAAAGCTGAAAACGAAACATTGCACATCTGATTAAGCGTAATGTAATTTCCAAATGCGCACTTTGTGGTTTCGATTCTTTAGATAAAAAATGTATTTAAAGAATAAAGCACCGCAATTTTCTGAGTGAATATTTTTGCAATAAGCAAATGAATCATTGATAGGGAATTGTTTTTTTATATTAAAACAGTATTTAATGCACTTTCCCAAAGCCACACTTTCCGAAAGACTAATCTAAACATAGCCCAATGCTTTAAAGTTCATTATTCGGTGAAAAAAAAATTCACGGAAATACGTCGAAAAAAAAATCTCGAGAAGCAACAAAAATAAACGCACGTCAAGCGGTAAAGAAAAACGAATTCCGCCAAATAAAACGAAACCGTACCCCGCTAAACTGAAGCGAAGCGTTCGACCGTTAATTAATTCAGCGGCAACATTTTAAACCAAAAATAACCCGGATTTCATCAATACTTCATCCTGGCTCATCAAAAAGAATGCGCGCAAAAGCAAACTTCCAAGCCAGCAAATATGACCTCCCCTTAAAAATACCCAAAAAACTTGGCACCCCCGGAAGAAACCTTAACTTTCCAAAAAACAGCGCCCAGAATCTAGCCAAGCTCGGCGTTATTACGTCGAGCCGTACGGCTAAAAGCCTTTTAAAATATTGAATGGGCAAAGTGTCGGGAGAGCGAGTGGGAGAAAGAGGAAGCGCACCGACCTGGACCCATTCCCCATCGATCGGCCGGCGCGTGGAACATCCCGGCTCCGCAGAGGTCCGAGCTCATGGCGCCGAACGGCGGCAGTCCATGCGACGGCAGCAGAGCGCCTGGAGATCTGAACACGTTGGTCGTCTTCTTTCGCTTCTTCCATTTGGCGCGGCGATTTTGAAACCACACCTGGTGACAGAGAGGAGAGGTTAATGTGCTGTTTTTTGGCGGGGTGGTTTGCGTAGTTTTTTTGATGGGTGGAGTTGGATATCCCAATCTCTCAACTTGGATTTGTAAAGGTTTTATGGCGTGATGGGTATTTGAGTGATTGTATTTGTTTTGAAGAAGATTTATGAATTTTCAGTTTGTTGCGTTGTGTTTTAGGTTTTTGAAATAGCTATTCAGAACCTAAAGTAGTATATAATATCAATAATACCGTCAATTATTTAAAGTTATGACATTAAAAATTTCAAAGTTTGTTGTATTTGAACAATGAAATAATTTTCATAATTCATATACTAAAATCAGAAATTCCGTTGAGTCAGATTCATTAAAAAAATGACAGATGGTAAGAATAACTGAGATTTTCTATTATTTTTGTGATAGATGGTTAGTAATTCTGAAAATCCATATTAGATTCACGTTAAAGAATTTTTAAATTCCAATCGTGTATTGTCATTTAAATTATTTTCAAGTCATAAACAATCTATATCTCCAAGTTCACCATAAATCGTCGCTCCTAGCGAAGACTAGTACATTTTAAAAAATACTAGTTTTAATTTCTTTATTTATAATTTTGTAATAAATTAAATTTATTAGGAATTCGATATACAAAAAATAACTTCTGAATGTTATGAACTTTTAGATCTTAGATGAATTTAAATCTCTCAGACTGTCTGTATAAGAGAGTTAAAAATCGGTAGTTTTTGAAATGCAATAGTCTTCGTTAGGAGCGGCGAAATAATAAACGCTCGCAATTTGAAAAACTTTTAACATAAATCGTTCATTATTTTTATGTGTAAAGTTCCCTTTTTTCATTTACCACAACGCGTTAATGTTACATCTACTATATAAACGAATTTCCTGTCTACTTAATCTCAAGTACTCATAATGATTAATAAAATTAACAAATCCAATCATAGCCATAAAATCATCATTTCAAACATCAACCCAGACGTCACCATGAAACCCAAAACTCCACCTTCAACGGCGACCTCAACGCTCTCTCAGCAGCCAAGCCAGCCCCGAAAAAAAAAACAAAGAAAGCCAAAAGCAAAAATGCCGTCAGCCCCGGTAATCTCCCCGACTCCGCAGCGAAGGGGTCGATCTATTCGCAGGGCGCGCTCGGAGAAACGATATAAGATGTCCCTCGGCGTTGGAACACAATATCTTCGGAGCCCTCGCGGCGCGCTCCTGCGTATACATATAGCACAGCGAGCAGAGAGCAGCAGCTATTAGCCGACGTTATGAGCTGTTGATTCTGGCCACGTAGTGGCCTCCGCCCCCCTCGGCCGGCAGCACCGCCGCCGCCGCCGCCACCGCCTCCATAAGCTCGCCGGGGCTCCTGGCAACTTGATTTATTGATATCGCATGCAAAGCCTGCGCTCCGCTCGCTCGCGCCGACTCCCTGGATATAACACCAGCCCGCACACCAATATACAGACGTACACGCGCGCCCAGGATATGGACGTGTAGCACGGAGAGATAGTCCTGCTAGGAGAGTTCTCTTTCTCTCTCTCTCTCTCACTCGCTATGGCTCTGTGTATATAGCTCGAGCGCGAGCCCATAAATTAGTACTTTAGCATTAACGCGCGCTACACGTACACTGTGTGGGTGCGCAGGCAAAAGTCTACCGAGAGGAGCGCACCAGGAATACTCTTATTCGTAGCTTGGAGAAAGGTAGAGAGATAGAAGATGAGAGAGGCAGAGTATATACTTACACAGCGAGTTTATATACGGAAACGTGCATATATACAGTCTGCGTATAGCTGTATACCGGGTGTATATACACCACACTAAGAGAGCGCTAACATTCACGGATTATACGAATCTAATTGGATGTACGCGGGATTTATGCGCTCTGTCTCTGTCTTTGTCTCGAGGCTCCCTACTATGCTCTCTCGCAGCTTGTTCGAAGATTTGGGCTCGGATCGACGATCGCAGGCAATATGTGGGACGCGTGGCTGGTAAGCCGGGGGGAATGTTAGTTTGCGCTTGTATAGCTGTGAATTGCTGGGCCTTTAAATGAGCTTTTCAATTTTGATCTTCTACTTCGGCTGAGCTGAGCTTTTAATTTTGGGGAAGGTAGTGGGGTCGTTTTGTACGAAGAGATGTGGAGTCTTCTTTGAGTTTATTTATTTGAAAAGAATTGTAGCTTCTTTTATAGTTTTTAGGGAGTAAGCTTAGTAGTTTATTTATAAATTTTATAGCGAAAATGAATCGATTGATGGCGAATCAATAAAAGTTAAAGATTTCCAGATTCTTTACAATTAATTTGTTTAATTTATATGCTTCATATTTTTAAGAAAATTTCATAAATTATTTCCAAACGTTATTGAATTATTATAATATTAATTATATGCATTTAATATTTACTATATCCCGACCCAACCTACCCCATCTACTCCCACTCAAACCATCCAAATCCCAACTCTACAATCACTCCATCCAAACCTAATAATCAAATAAATCCTTCGCGCAAGCAATAATTACAAGCTAATCACCCAGCCGCTCAAACGAATTAAAATCAAAGCGCGATCGCCAAAGCACCCAGCCACAATACAGCCCATTACCTAAGGGCGTGCCTTTTTCTTGTATATATATACTCCATACAGCCCAGCGACGCAAACTACCGTTCACGCATACGCTTTTTTCGCTCTCCCTTGTCGGCGTTTTTCCGCTCGCCGCGGGTGTGGTTGCGTAAAATCGCTCGCTGCGTACTTCCCCTCCCCCCTTCTTTGGCTAAAAGCCCGTCGGTTAATTTACCCCGCCGGATGCCGCCATGAGCTGAGGTGCCGAAGCTGAAGGGAAGTTTGAGCGTAGGACGGGATTCGATGGATATATGATGGGTTTCGGGGTGATCTTCGTTTGGATAGTTTTTTATTTTTGCAAAATTTTTAGTTTATATTTGGTTAATGGTGGTGCTTGTGTTTATGGGAGAGGGGTTAGAATAGGCGAGCTCTTTCTGTTAATTTTGTTGAATTGATGATTGTGTTGAGTACTGGTGATTTTGAAAAAATATACGATTATCAATAACTATATTTACATAGCATAATGTTTACGTTATCGTTGGCATTAGAAATAAAAATGTTAGTTTTTATTATTTATGTTAGAAAGTAATATAAAAGTAAAAAAATCTATCACTATTTTAGTTCTCAATTTATTATCTCATGAATAAACTAATTTTTATTTTTATAAAAAAAAATCGAAAATAAAAGCAATTTATTTGCGAATTTTTCATTATTAGGTTTATTAAATTTTCTTACATTTTATCAACTAAATTATCAATAAAAAAAAATATTACTTAACATTCATTTAAATTAAATAAAATTTTTTTGGTATACGCTACGAATGAATAATTTTAGTTATATTCTGTGAAATCTCTTGGTTTAATGTGACAATTATTCGATGATCGGATCCTTTCGATAACAAAGCCATCATTATTTCATACAATGCGTACGATGATTTTTGAGTGATTTTCATGATTGAATATAACATTTTTTTTAATAATGATAATTCTGCACAAATTTTGTAATTACTGAAGTACGGTAATTTTAACATTTAAAAATTACAACTGAGGAAAAGTGAAATTTCACTGAATGATTAAATATTTGATCGAAACAATACGTAATATCTGTATATACGAGCATGATAAAATAAAACTACTCTTTCGTATTCAAACAATAATTCAAAAATCCCCAACGAATAAAAATAATTTTGTTAACAAACAAAAGTAAATATCGCTCAATCACATCCCTCAACTAAACCAATATGCAGATCAATCTCCAGGAAAACTTCCCTCCAAAGCGCTCGATCCCCCACAGATCGATCCTCCCGATGACTTCGCCGCTCTCAGCCTTGACGTAAAAGCACCGAACACACCTTTCGATGACTAATACCCTAGCAGCTCGAGACTAGATCACGCGGCGCCGAGGTGTTACAGCACGCGGATCAATTAGGAACATTGGCTTTTTCGACTCGGACGGCGGCCACGCGCTGTATAGCTGATCGATATGCGCGCGGCCGTGTGTAGGTGCGTTGTTAAAACCGGGCACGCGACGGGGGCAGATGTTTTTATCTCGCGCGAGGAGAGCACCTGGTTCAGCGGCGTTCCCTTGTTTTTTTCGTTGAATCACGGTTGGAGGAATTATGCGGGAGTTTTGGAGGTGGGATTGGGTTACTTTGGGTTTGGCTGGTTGTAAATAAAAGGGAGTTGGTTTTTGGATCTGTTTTGAAAAAATTGTGTATTAGCAGATTTGCGCTCTTGTGTGAAGAGTGTTTTATAATTAATGGATTGAAATGCTGCAATAAGCAAATGATTATGACTTTTTTTGATTTTTTAATGCTGATTAAAAATTCGTTACTCAATTTTATAATTGAAAAAAACGATAAGTTTAGTATTGCTAAGTACAAGTTTTTGTAAATAAAGAGTGACTCGATAATTAGTTGAAAGTTCGATTGAAGTGCTTTTAAATAATTTTTCTTTTCCCGGGATCGTTTATATTTTTAAAGAAACACGCTCTAAGTTTTTATGCCGGATGCCGCATCACTATTGCAATGTGCACTCTGTAGGAATTGATTTTATATTAGAGCGATAAATAATTTCGTCAACTCGATACATTAATTTTTCAGGAAAACGATTTTATAGAGTATATCCATCAATAAGCTATGACTGTACAGTTCTGTTTTTAAACTTTTACGAAATATGCCAAAATTATCAAGTGTTGCCCAATAAGCCATCGATAATACAATTATTGAGCGGGCAAAAATTTTTGGTTGGAAATAAAATCATATTAAAACAAAAATAATAACGACATGTGTCATCATTTTATTCGCCAAGGTAAAAATAAGCGAGCTATTAAAAGCTTGCCATATAAAAATTTTCACTGCACTTTTTTAAAAACGTCAATAAGTAAAAACATCTATTTTTTCACAATTATCATATTTTAAAATGTATTTCATATTAAATCTTCATAAATGCGCAAACTCTAAAGCTAAATCTAAAACTGTTCTAAACGAACCTCATACAAAACCAACCTTAAAAAGTATCACTCCATAATAACTCTAACAAAGCAAACGCCAACAAAAAATATCAAACCTTTCTGAAATAAAAAATAATCGACAAACATCGAGAAAAGTAAAAATGACAAAGCGAAAAGCCAGCCCGCAGAGCGGCTCCACGTGTTAAAGACGCGAAAAGTTAACTTTGCCATTTGTTTTCGCTCTCTCTAAGCAATCGGGCTCAACTCCCGCAAGCCGCGCTCTCGCGAAGAGAGAAAACTCATCGAGGGGGCCGAACTTTCAGGATCGCTGCGGGACGAAGCCAGCCTTCGGGCGCGTATAGGTGCGAAGACGCCTCCTTAAGGGAGCTCTGACGCCGATATAAATTGGACTTGCCGTGGAGGCAAGCGGCTCAGGATCCGGATGCCCGAGGTTATATATCGAGGCGGCTTTCCGTCGAAGAAGCCCACCGAGGGATCGGATTTTCGGCAGAAAGAGCCGATGACAGGGCGAGCTTGGGGAGGGGGCTATAGCTTTTATTTCTTGAAGGTTGGTCCGCTTGGGCGAAGCGGCGAGCATTGAGACGATAAATTTTATTGTTGAAGGTGTGGGTGAGGTGAGGTGCTATGTTTGAATGCTTCGGAGGTGAATTTATTGTGGCTGCTATATACGTTTTCGGGATTTTGAATATTTTATTTTGCAGTTTATTCTAATGGTTTAAGAAAGGCAAGCGTAATTCTGTTATCCAATTAGATTAAAAGCTCTACTAATACTTCTATGTAAAAAGTGGTTATCTATTCTTGAATTTATTAAATTAAACGTGTATAATTTTATCTTGACTTCTAGCTACACTAGAATAAGTATTAAAATAAGTTACGTAAAGTTTTTCTGTAATTCAAAAATTTTTCATAATATTTATAAAATTATTTAATTAAATTACACTAAAATAACTTTAATAGTTGAAAAGATTTTCTTTGTATCTCAAACGAATATTTGTTAAATAAACATGAATATTTGATGAAAAATCTTTTATAATCTAATAAAATTCTTGATTTGATACACTGCAAAAAAGTATTATCGACAAAAAAGTAAAATTCATCAGATAATTTTTGCGAATTTCAGCTATAAATTGTTACATTTCGACAGTTCTTTTATCAGAGCAAAAATTTGTATTCCATTTAAAATTCAAAACCCGTGTACAAAAATATTTCTTTTTTAAACAACATCGTAATCAACTAAAAACTAATCATATTTTGATTAAGTTTTTACAAAACTGTTCAATAGCGGACTAATTTTCATTGAAAACTATCAGTTTATCCATTAACCGATGACATGTAATATTATTACAAACGGACCACAATACGATAAATCAATAAATAATAATTTTATTAAACATATATGAATAATTTAGTTAGTTATGATATGAATACCCTTAAAAATAATCAAAAAGGTTTAAGGGAATAGGATTAGGATAAAAGTAACGCTTTGTAAAAAATTGATCACTTTTGTCCAGACATAACTAGTTATTATTAAAGAACTAATCTAAGAAAACAGATCAATAAAAGACAAATATCCATTATCAGATAATCTATATTTTCTATGAGGCTTAATATTAGACAATCAACACAAAAGTTTCCTGCATATCTTCACATCTTCTAAAAATTTCCATCGCTTCCCGCCTCACCTTAAGAAACTTAAGAAAAAAATCACGCAGCACGGTCACCCAAAATCTCGGCGTTAAACCGCGCGTAATTTTTGTTTACCCTATACAACAAGTGCACAGGGATATATCCATCCGGGCGTGAAGAAACAAAAAAAGGGACGGAGGAAGAAAGATGGCTCGGTGACCTCGAGCGGCGCTCGGGCGTTAGAGAGACATAATGAAAATAAATACTGTATAAACTTGCGGGCCGAGCGCAATAGCCCCTGATTGATGATCACAGCCGCCCGGCAGCGCCTCTCTCTCTTTTTCGGAGGGGTCGCGCCAAAGACGCATTACGCCATTATATAGCTAACCCCCTTTGGACCACCTACGGCCGCAGTAGGGCTTATATATATATACACGCGGGCTCGAATCTGGCGCGCTCGTGCAGCTGTTTGGGGAGCTGCGAATGATTTCGGGTTCGCTTCGATTTGCCGCGATCATCGCGCAGCTTGATTACGGTGTTAATTTTTCTAATTTGATGACTGGTGAGATGTGGCTATATTGAGAATATGCCAGTTGGATTTGTGAGCCGAGAATGAATTTTGCGATGTACCGTTGGGTATGTTGAATAATTATGTAGTAAGCGTTTGCTTATGTTGAATTTGTATAGTAGAAGTAATTAATATGAAATTTTAATGAAATTTTGAGTTATTCATCATTAAAAATAGGCAAAGTAATTTTTCAGAAACTAGTCAAATCCAGTGCGCTATGCGCTGTTCTGAACTAAACTTTCTATGGTGCATTTTTTAGGAGAGGATATTGCTACAATATTGACCCCATATTGACTCAGTATTACCATATTATTTTTACAATATTGCTGTATCATTATTACAATATTGTTACAATATAATTTCAACGTTTGTTACAATATTATTTCAAAAATGCTACAATATTGACACAGTATTGTTACAATATTGACACAATATTGACACAATATTGTTATAATATTGTTACAATATTGAAATAATACTGTTACAACATTGGTACAATATTGACACAATATTGATACAACATTGGTACAATATTGACACAAGTTACAATACAGTTATAATATTGGGGCAATATGGTTACAATATTAGCACAACATTGGTACAATATTGACACAATATTGACACAATATTGTTATAATATCGGCACAATATTGACACAATATTGGCACAATATTGACATAATATTGGCACAATATTGACACAATATTGGCACAATATTGACACAATATTAGCACAATATTGACACAATATTGTTACAATATTGGAACAATATTAACACAATATTGTTACAACATTAGCACAATATTGACATAATATTGTTAAAATATTGGCACAGTATTACTACATACTGACGCAATATTAAGACAATATTATTACAATATTGGCTCAATATTGTTATAATAGTGTTAAAGCGCGCTACGCGCGCTTTCTATCTGTCCGAACTAAACTTAGTTCTCGCGCTCATTCTAAACGACCAATCAGAGTCGAGCCTGTAGAGGCTTCAACTTTCTGTGATGCCTTTTTTAAGAGAGGAAGATAAGCAATTAAATAAGCATGAACTAAAACTTAACTCGGTTGCCTAATTATTAATGTAATTTTGATTATTAGTTAACGTTTGTACATGTAACGAAATATGTACCAATTCGGGTTACATCTTATATATCGTCGCTCCTAACGAAAACTAGTACTTTTTAAATTCCCGGCGAAGACTAAGACACTTCAAACTTCCCACGAAAACTAACTCACATCGCGCGTTTCCCGCGAAATCTA
>UELX01003260.1:0-24685 GCA_900480035.1 Eupelmus urozonus | reverse complement strand
TCAAAGCCACATAACACAAAAGTATCGCCAGATTATTGGCGTTCTCGAATTGCCTCCTATCCCACGGTAGCTTCTTATCGCAGCTTCGAAAGTCAAACGATAACACCGCTTCGGCCAGTGCCAAATTCTTCTCGTCCAAAACGTCCATATCCGAAATCTGCCTGAAAATCTTCGACGCCCACATTTTCCGCAACTCCACGTCGCTTAAAGACGAATGCTCGTAGTAGTTAAGCAGAATGTAGGGCAGAATTTTGAGCACTTCGACGCTCGACATGCGGCTCTGATCGTTCAGCGAGGTGAAGAATTCATTGATGAAGTCGGTCTTTAACGAGATCTTTGATTCGGGCGATGATTTCGACACCCACAAGTAACCCCTAGCGCACCAGTCCATCAGTAAGCTCTGCTGCCTGATTATCGTAAGCTTTGAGTTGTCCTGGAGATTATGAATACTGCAAGTAGCCGCGTCGAGGTCCAGTACGTACTCGTCGCCCTCCTCAACTTCAAACTCATGAATTGTGTCCTCGATAATCGCGGACAAGCGAATTTTGGTGTCGCGATGGAGGATCGAGCGAGCTCGGATGTAGACGTCCATGCAGGATGACTTGAAAGCATCGGCTACGGGGAAGCCACGTGAGAGTTGCTGGATTACTAGGAAGGCGCTGTGCAGGAGCTGGATAACGTTGAGACTATCGACGTTGGAGGAGTCCTCGCTGATGCGCTTGTGTACGGTCATCAGGGCCTCCTGGTGGTTGCGCTTCGTTAAGCCGCAGTTGTAGAGTAAAGTACGGTAGTCGAGCTTTCCTGATTCTAGATTCTCGTTGTAGTTCAACATGAATATTTCGACTCCTCTGTTTCTCATTGCTCTGGAGAATAATATTGTTTTAATTAACGTTATAATAATTAGTAAACAAATTTTAAATTAGAAATGAAATTTTACGATTGTAAATAAATACATTAAAAAAACACATTAATCGTAAATGATGTCCGACTATATCGACTGTTTCTACTTAGCCAACGAAACTTTTAATTGAATAAAATATTACTGACAATAAATATTTAAATTTCCATTAAAGCTTCATTTCCCGCTTCATTTCACTAAAACAGACCTCAAACAAACAAGCACCAAGCAATAAATTTTAAATTTACCTCGAAATTTCACCGTATCTCGGATCCATAGTCAGGAAGAGGCGGAAATTCTCGTGAGGCCTGACGGTCACGACGTTGCCCTCGCTATCGACGCCGCGCTCGCCGATACTGAGCACTCCGTTGGGCTCCAGCAGGCCATTAAGTCTGTCCAGTACCGCTGGGCTGCACAGATTCACTTGATCTACGAGCAGCCAGGTTCCTTCTTGCAGGCACTGTGGTAAGAAATCATCGATTATAGAGTTATAATAATCTGATTTGATTTATCGGGCAATGATAAGTTACTGTTTAGCAAAAGCAACCAATGGATGGCGACACGGTCCATTGAGGTTTGCAGGTGGTAATTGAAAATGTATGTTTCGTTGTAAATTACAGTTGGGTTGGGCTGACGTTACAATTTACTTAATGTTGATTGCAATCTAGATTAATTAAAGTTATTAAAACAGAAATGAACCATAATTAGATTACAAAACATATTGAAGGGGATATATAAATTATATACAATATATTCTGCTTATTTTATTTTGTATTAAAGAATACTAATAATTTTCACGTAAAATATTCATATCTCAAAATATAAAATGATTAATTTAAATTTTTATTTATATTTTGCAGCATTAGTTAAATATTTATATTTTATACATCCACTGAATATTTGATGTTTCTCACAAAAACTTAACCGAGTTTCGAAAAATAATTTTCAAAAGGTAAATCATTATTCCAAGAAAGTTATAATTATGCAATAAGTTTTCCGATTATTTATCAAAGAAAATTCACCTTAACGAGAACGCTGTCGACCCATTCAAATTTACCGCCGGCGTTCAAGCAGTTATCCTGCTCGACAAAATCCTTAAGCTTTTCTAAATCAGCTTCGATTTTTTCAATTTCCCCGATAATCGAACTTTGCAGACTTTTCATTTCATCCAGTAATTGCGACAATCTGTCGATTTTGTGGAGGAAAAGTTCCGTGGCTACAGCCATCGTAACGCACTCGCATTCATCTGGAAAAAATAAGAGAATTAAATTTTATCGTGTCATAATAAACTCTACTTTAATGACGCTCGGTCGGGGCAAAACGAATGAGAGAAAAAAGAAAAGATAGAACAAAAAAAGAAGAAAAAGCAATTTACCGTGCGAGAGTTCACGGACTCTTTCAATTAGAGCTTGGTACTTCTCTATCTGGCAAATATTTTCCTTGCTCACTTTCATCTTCAAACAGTGGGTCAGCAAGTTCTCCGTTTTCTCAACTAGCTGCTCAAGGTGTCTATTGTAATCAGTCTGAAATTACAAATAATGAATTATGGGTTAAATATTGTTGCTAAGATAATATTTGATTTATGGGTACTTAAATATTAATTCAAAACATTTCAATGCTATTATTTCATTTGAATTTCGCTTTCGTATTACGGCATTTATTTTCATAATTATAAAAGACTTTATTTTAATTGGCATATCTGGGTGATAAATCTTTTTTTGTTAACTGTTTGAATTCATTTGCAAAAGTATAAATTTTGCAAATAAATAATCAATAAGTATAACAACTTTGTTAAGTAAACTTTATAACTGTGAAACTTCATTCTTGAAAAAGTGTGTCATTTAAGTGAAAGTGCTATTTAAACCCCGCGAATCAGGGTCTGATCTTGATGCTGCTGAATATCATTATTTTATCAATTTTTAATGAGAAACCGTCTGGCTGATGTAAAAAACGAACTCATTTTAAAAATTTACCAGGGCGGTTACAACGCCGAGTGGCTATTTACTCAATAAATTACAAATACGTTTTAGAGAGCAATTATTGTATGAAAAAATAAATAAAATGTAATACTAATATATTTTGCAGGTTGAGTTAAATAAATAAATAATAAAAAAAGTTTATATAATTAGATTATTATACAACAAAAACTTTCTTGGACATTTTCAAAATATCAAAACTGTGCCAAAATTTCATTCCGTTACAAGAAATATTAAAAACGGCAGTCCGTTATTTCTGTTTCTCACATATTTATAAATTAAATAAATAAAAAGAACATTCTGGCGTAGAAACATCACCAGTCCACGCTTTGTCGCCGCTATTTCTAGGTTAAAATAAGGAAACGCTCCCAGCAAATCATTACAGGTGCCGGCAAATGGATTCGGAATGAAAATCACAAGCGCAATCCGCAGTGAATCGACGAAATTGGCTACATAACCAGACTCGGCTGCCAAAAAGGTGTTGCTCTGTATCCTGCGATACATGACGGGCATAATTTATTGTACCATCTCCTCCGGTTCTCTCGCTGAGACACTGACTGCGGCCACGGATATATAAAGAGCGGCTCATCAATTTAAGTGATGAAAGAGACCATTTGCTAGCGGCGAAGGGTCGCTCTGTGAGATGTATATATGACTGCAATGAACCGCTTGGCCACATGTCGCTAAGGGAGTGGAGATCGTTATTTCTACGTTAGGGAGAAAAATTCTTTTGCAAGGGTTTGACGGAGTCCAATGATAAGAATTTAAAAAAAAGTCTTTTACAGTGATGTAGAGTAATTTTTGTAGTTGAAGTTAATGTGTTGGTTTAATTTACTTATAATATAATGCTAAGGTTTAAAATATATGAAATCCAAGTGGTATGTAATATTGTGGAAATGTATCATTCTATATATGTGTCACGTTTCTACAATATAGTGGGTTAAGTGGTTGCGCTTGTGTAGTAAATCGTATTATTATGGGAAATTCTCTAGGTTAATACGAAGTTTCTACATTAATTGAAATATAAAATTTATAGTATTTTGAAAGATACTAAATAAAATATTCGGCCAATCATGGTTAACAAGTAATAGCGATTTTCGAAAAGACGAATAAAAATTCATTGGAATTTTAAGATTTAACGATCATTAAGATTTCAAGTGTCTGATAAATCTTTAAAGGTCTCTCCATTTTACAGTCTATTCAATTATCTACGTCCTGACAATCTACACTTCCTCTCATTAGATTCATTAAGTTTAATTACGTTTTTGACAAGCTAACAGTATCACCCAGTACTTTTCAACCTTCCATTTATCACTAAACCCCGAAAAATAACAATCCGACACAATATTTACAGATTCCCAGCTCCGATATCACCGCGCAAAAAAATCCCATTAGCCCGTCAAGAAAAAAATCTCCCGAAAAAAGCAATTTCTTTTTGAACTACCAAAATTACATCTCACTTTCCTCCCCCTGATCAACTTGTCGAGCTTTCGGGGCCAATCAATCCAAGCCTCCTGCATCAGCCCTCCAATAACCCTAGAAGCTTATTTTCGTTCCCGGCGAATCCATTTGGGCCGAAACTGCGCCGCAAGAGCCAGCGCATCATTCTATCCTTACAGTTGCGCGCGCGTATCCGGGTATCAGCATCGCGATAGCTCGCCTCGAAGTGTACATCTCGCTTTAATCGCTATATACGCGCTGGAAGCATGCGTGGCGTCAAAGGGAAGGCGCGACGCGGGACAATATGTCACTGTCCCCGAGTGTGTGTACGTGAGCAGCTCGAACCTGGCAAAACATCCGACGCGCGTCATCTGCGTCTTGTTCGCTCTGGCCTCTCTCTCTCTGCTCCATCTCTCTCGCGTACGTGGAATAATTTATCGCCTCTAGGTGCGCTCGATCGCGCTGGAATCGCTCCCGTGGACTTGGTGACTACGAGGTATTAGTAGTGATGATGGCAGGTGGGATTGGAATGATTGACTTTTTAATGGGATTTTGATTTATGGAGATTGAGGGGTTATTGTTGGATTTTTTCGTTAGTGCTTTTTGCAGGGGGAAATGGTGGGAGGTGTGTAATTTGATTGAAAATTTGCGAAATGTTGCGAGCTTGAAACTAATTTTGAATTATACGCGTAATAGTTTGAGTTGGAACTCAGTTATAACTAAAAAGCATTTGGTACGGAATTTATTATTTGCGCATATTGCACCCCCCAGAGCGGAGCTCTAACAACTCAAAATACAATTTTTGAAAGTTGAAATGAGATACTTCGTATATATGCAAATGTGTATTAACATGTGATAGAATGTCACAGTTACCGTACGTGTATAAATATGAAGGAGTAGTGTGATACTCTGTCGCGTTTTTAGGTATATTCGTATAAAATATGTGATGCACGTCAATTCGCAAATATAATCGTACTTTTGTTGTAAAATTAAATTTTTAAAAAATAAATTTTTTCTGAAAAAATGAATAGAGTCAAAATTTAAATATTTTTGTAGCACAAGCACTACCAAATTTGTCTTTGATCGCGAAATAACATGATGCATATTGAAGTAGAATATTCGCAGTCTAACTAGATCCGGTATGTACCTACTTGCTCGTATAATACCTACAGTCTATATTCTCTTGTCTCCTTTGAAAATTTAATCGGCACATTTCACCCGTATCTTACTTAGAGGCTTAACTTTTTTAAATTCATGAAATTTTTCTTGCGTATTAGAGTCACTTTTTAAGAATTCATGTATTTTTGTAGATTGACTAGTGCATACATGACTAGTACATTCTATTTTTTAAAACGAAATTTAAATTATTCCTTAATAAATTAATTTTTGATTTTCCGTATGTTAAAAATGTTAACTCATATTCACCTGAACTTGAAAATCTCGTTTTCCATATTTTTTATTCATGTTTCATGCTTTAGGTCTAATAAGTAATTATAAAAAGTTTTACAGATTAAAAAAATTTTAAAGATTTGTATGAAAAAAAAAAAAAATAATAATAAAGAGCTTTATCAAGCGTATGAAATTAATGCGATCATTAGCTAATAACTTGTCCTATAAAAGACAGATTATTAGAGAAATAAACTGTTATATAATTAGCTTTAGAGAATATATTATTAATAACTGGAATCATAATGATTAATAAATTAAATTATACTGCTATTTACACTAACATAGTTCATTTCGCAGTATATCTTTCTTTACTGACTGAAACATTAATTGTAGATACATAAAAATAATAAAAAAAATACTTTTATGTAAACTAAAAAATGGTAGAAAACTTTTATATTTTTACTTCTACCGCCATTACTATGAAAAAAAAATCTGTTGAAAAATAATTCTCAGAATAAAACAAACTGATGAAAATAAATTTAAGATGTATAATAAAAAAATAAAAATTGACACTTCAAAGAGAAAAAAATTCTTTTCTTATTATAAATTAATTAATAAATTCAATTTTCTCTTTTCATTATTTAAGGTATATCATTTAAATAATTGTTCTAAATTTATTATTTTCTTTTTGCTAAAATTACCGAATTATTTTTAGTACTCTGATATTATTAAAGATGTAATGAAACTATCGCTTCAATAAACAAATATTTGAAAATTTTTTAAGAGATTAAGTTAAAACTCCAATTTTTAATAATTTTTTGTATGTCAGTTAAGCTAGCGTATACTTCAAAAGAATGTAAAAAGAAGATTAAAATTTACACTAATAGAAGGGCTTTCAATTTTTCGTATTTTATATATTTTACAAAGCTGCCTGAATCACCTTCAATCTAAAAATAATCGTCTAAATCCAAATAAAAATTACTCTTTAAACTCAAAATATCATATCTTTAACTTATTATATTTCCTGGATCAAGCGCGTGCTTAATAGAAAACTCCGAGCTGGCGCCGTCATCAAGCCGTCGGCACGTCTTTATGTCACGTATCCGCGAGGATCACACGACTTACATACGACTTGGCCCTCGAGGATTCGACCACGAGGCGGATTTCATATTTCGTGGAAAACCGGCACCGGATTATTCGAGCCTGTCTTTTCAACAGTTTCGGAAAATGATTGATTCAGCCGTAGTTGCGTCACGCACGTTTTAGCTCTCGCACGCGCGGAGAGGAATCATAAAAATCTTTTTTGGCTCGGCAGAGTTAGTGCTGAGTATTTACGGCTACGCTTACGTTGTTGCACTGAAATTGCCTTGTGACCGTGTGTGTAAAAGTGGATCTTGTAAAAGTAAAATTTGGTAAAAAAGGGGGGGGTTTCGGTTTTATTTTTTGACTTGTCGGTTTCTAAGTAATTGGTTTATATTTAATAAATAATAAAGTTATTGAAATAAATTGTAACATATTGTAATATAACAAATTTTGCATATTGTATTTAAATGAAATAGAAACAATGTATGGGTCAATATAAAAAATTGCAATAAAATCAAGATTTTTTATTGAACATTTCATTGGACTAAATAAAATAAAATTTAACCAAATGATTGGTTCGCTTGAATGTTTTGAAATATTTAAAGATAGATAGAAAAATATTCCTAAAAATTTTGTATACTTTTTTTATTTCTGTTTATCTAGCTTTCCAAAGGATTTAGGGGTTGATATAATTATCGATGAAAATGTTAAAAAGAAAGCGTTAAAATAAAGTTAATAATCAAAAATAAAACTGAATTACCTAAAAAAGGGATAACGTCAGAAAAACAAAGTCATGAATTAAAAAAAAAAAAAATTGCATACTATACACATTTAGAAGAAGTGGTTAAGATTTAACCCAGCTTAATTGAATTGCAAATATCCCAGAACTAGTCTCCTAACGTTTCTATTCCACAATTTTCCCGTTTAAAGTATTATCCCGACCAATCGGTTTTCCATCTTTTTTTATGCTCCTAACTGTTTTCGCCGTAAGCTGGAATACAAAAAAGGACTTTAGTCGCGGGTATGAATAAAAATCACATAACTTTATTACCTATTCGAAGAGACGTGTAAAGTGTAAAAGGAATTTTTTTTACGAAACCCCACGTCCAGCTCGTATAGTATCGGACCTCTGCGGACAAATTTTGTCGTGGCCTAGTAAAAGTTTTTCCACCCTTCGTGAAATTTACGCGGGCACGCTTTCACCTCACAAAAAACTTTCGACGATGACTTGCGCCGAGAATCGATCGGATATTGCGGAGGTGAAAAACGATACATGTGGGATACCAAAGAACCTTGACGAATTTTTTAGACTCCCTTTAGCACGCGCGGCGGAGCTGCGGGTACACGCGTCCTTTTTTTTGCTTTGATTAATTATACTTTAAAAGACGGTCTTTATTTAGAGCTATTTATTGACACGTACGCACGTCACGCTCGGATTATTTTGTTTTCGGATCATTTAAAGATAGATATGTAAGAAGAAAAATGTAATGCAAACTTATTTCGATGGAAGAGTAATGATCAATCGTTATTGAAAATAGAATAATACGCTAAAAATAATTTTACGCTATCTTTATGCAAGAATTTATTTCATTAAAAAAACTTATAATAAACGTATTTGTTTAAAAAAAATAATGTTATAAAGAGGTACAATTAGGCACGTAATAAGAATAAATAAATCGTAGTTTCAAAGTAAAGCAGTCAATGTAATCTTTGGCAACATTTCAAAAAAACGTATGCTCGTAAAATGCAGACTCTTCAAATGCATTCACAAAGGACTTCGGGAAACGCGACATCGCAGTGCGCGCACAAAGGAAGCGACGAAGTCAAAATAATTTTATCCAGAAAAAAGTGACGTATGAGAATCAGCGTAATGAATAAAAGATTACTTTACGTACGTAAGCGTGTAAGTTTTTATGAACATAGTAGAGAACTCATCATTTATGATTTTTTATAATATTTAATAAGAAAAATTTTGTTTTAATTTAAAATAATTTAATAACGTCTTTCTATTCACTGATAAGTGTAAATACCATTACTAATAATATTAATAATTTTAAAGTTTGAATAAGAGTTATGCAGAAAATTTCTTGATTAAATTAAAAAGAATTTCATTCAGTAATTTAATTAAAACACATCAGTCGCGTTTAAAAACATATTTATCGCAACAATAAAAATGTTAGCCAACATTTTTAAACTCTTGAAACCCATTCCGCAATTTTTTGTTTTTCAAAAACAGCGGTTTAAAACTTAGTCAAGAACATATAACGTATGCACTTATACTTAATAAAACTTTCTCGAAAAAGCTATGGCGACATCTTGTCAGAACTTTTTGAACATTTGCTTTAGTAGCCTTGCGTGTACGTGCACACTTACTGAATTGTATCCTAAACCTATTAGGATTACCAAGTTTAAATTAGTCTAGGTAGTTCTGCGAGAAGAGTTGTATTAACTTTTTAAATTTCCGCAAACAACGGCTTAAATTTCAAATAACCTGACAATCTCATTCTTTATTTCACACAACAATAAAATATTCCCGAGTTTATTCAAAAATTCCAATCCCAACAATTTCATTCTAAAATTACAAAGCATCTCAATATTTAGGCCAAGCCTCCCCAACCGTCCACTCGGCATTCCAGGCACATCGCGTCTTTAAAATATTTAAAAATCGCTCTCAGAAATTCCGCCATCACCTCCACGCTCTCGCAATGGTTTCTCGCTTATAACAAAGATCTCCCTACCCGCCATACATACGGATAACTCCCGCCGCCCGATTCCTCCACCCGTCTCCCAAATAACCTCACGGAATCCACCATCTGACGCGGATTTCGCACGATCTTTTTTACTCGCCCGACGCCGAAAATCCGCTCCCGATCGGACCCGCGCCGGATGTTCCATAAGCGCCGCCCGACTTTCACGTACACATCCAGAAATCGCTGGAGGGGAGCTTGAACTCGGCCTCGCAACTTTTTCCTCGCCGGAGCTTATATTCCGGACACGTCCGCGACTCGGTCTTTGAATGAGAAGCGCCCGAGCTAGCGACGGCAAATAAATCCGCGGACGCGCCGTGCTTCATACCAGACGTTCGTGCGCTAAGGCAAATCAGGTGAGTCGGCTGGCATTGTCTAATTCGACTTCGTCGGGGAAGATGAAGTTGGGAGAGGTGAAAAAATGCGGATGGAGGGAATGTACAGCTGAGGGTGGTCGGCTGCTGGGACAATTCAATTGCCCTGCGCGAGCGTAAAATCGATTTTCCGCGCGGCGCGCCGTTTACTTAGGTAAACGGTGACGTTTGAGTTTTGCGGCTGTGTGCAGACGCCGCCGAGGACTCTGGCTTCATTTGCTTTTGGTCTTGGCGCTTGTTTCCAGAAGAGAGGAGGATTTTGCGCAGTCTTATGCCGGGATAAATAGAAATATTTGTCTTTCATAGGATTCGAAATGATTTTGAAGGAAGCAAAGCATTTTGTAAGAAAGTTATACAATTTTTCTTATTTTTTATTCTATAGATTAAAAAAAAATTAGTTCAAATTATATAAAAATGAAATTAAAATAGACAATAAAGATTTTTAATTAATCGGATACTTTAATTTTTTTAATTTCCTGAATAAATACTATCGATCGCTTCTTGTTAATTATGAGAATATAAAGTGAAAAAAACAACAGCTAAATCGTTATCTCTTTATTTTCGTTTGATAAACCGGATTATTGACAGTCCGAGGATTTCAATCAGCACTGCGTAAACACGGTCATAAAAAAAATACAAACTAACCCATTAAAGACGAGCATTAAGTTTTCGCAGAAAACTAGCGTTATTTACTTCCCTAATCCATTTATAAAACATCGATTAACCTTTATTTTCGGAACAAACAAAAAAAGCAGTGCAATCCCAATCCCCCCACCCACGCAAACAACAGATCCAAAAACCCTTTCGCGCAGCAGAGTAGGACTTCGTGTGCACTCTCCCCCACCCTCCCCCATATCTATTTTATGTACACGTAGTAAACAATGAGAATAAAACGCGATCCGTGTACCTTCAAAGTACAATAGAGTGGAGGGAATATAAAAAAAAAATACCAGAAGTCGAGAGAAAAACGGATCTCCGCTTTAAGCGGCTTGATGGGCACTCTTACCTATGGTCCTTGACATTTCCCCTATAAATTCGATCAACTCTTATTTTCTAGCCGAATCCGCCGAGCGCGAGCGAGCTGCCCGGTTCTTTGAATTTGCTCCCTCGCTCGCTCTTCGGTGACGGCTCCCTGGCTCTAACAAGATGGAAAAAGGCTAATCCGAGACTTCGTTTTTCGGTATCGAACGAAGTAAATCAATTATCTTTTTTGCAGCTATTTTTAGCGCGGCAGGATAGTAAGACTTGAGCTTTAAAATTCTTTTATTTAAAGCCGCGTAAAGTGTAGGTAATGCTCCCATTTAACGAACTATAAGTTTCAATTTTGTTAAATGCAGAAAAAGTTTTAAATTTTAACCTGTTATATATAAGCTTATACGTCTAGCTGTACGGAAAATTAACTATACGACAGTTAATTTTAATTGGTTCGTTCAAGCTTCACGTCACGTACATTAGAAAGCAGATTTAAGCTAGCTGAGTAAACTGAAAACGTACATCCTCATCTCTAATACCATTTATCTTCAAAAAAGTTCTGCAATTTCAGTTCCAGAAAATTATAAAATATCGTACTATCATTTTTCATAAAGTAGATTATCAATTTCTTTAATTAAATAAAGAAATTAAATTGAAAACTGATTAATTTTGTTGCAATATGTAAAAAGAGTTTATGCTGTGAATGTAAAAAAAAACTATCGTAAGAATAGATTTCTTCCTCACTCAATTTGTTTTAACTACATCATAAGTGGTAAACTATAACAGTATTAAAATATGCATAGACACAGAAAATTTAAAATGACCTACATTTGGATCTGATCCAGATTGGAATGTCTTATAGCTAGCGTTACTTCAATACTATTGATCATATAGGGATAAGCCTTTTATGCTTATTGAATTCTGAATAATAGTTTTATGAGATGTTCAAAGTTTCAATTCAAAAAGTTTTATATAGATTATTTAATAATTATTATTACATTTAAAACTTGTAAGAATATTCAAAATCAAAACAAAAATAAATCAAATTAAATGCCTTGATTGATTAACAAAGTAAAAGCTTATCTTGTTTCATTTAATAAAATTTTTATATCACAAAAATACAAAAGTTTGACCTAGTAAGCCATCCTAATTCTGAAATACCGTTCGACTAACATCAAATTTTTCGACGCCAAGCTATCTTTACTTATTTACAGAATTTTTTTTTACCCACTAGATCCGCATTTTTTGAAGATTCAATTTAGGTAAAAGCAAAACACATCCACGCGCGACGCCTCAATATCTCAACATCCTCGCTCTTCGAAACTCAAAGATGAACCAACAACCCGAGAGCGTGAACTTCTTCTCTTTCAAAGAAGACGAAAACGACGGGAATATCACTACCGTATATGCGTATAGAGAAGAATGCGATAAGGAAATAGTCAGGAATTTCTTTGCGGAAATCAATATAGCAGAGCATAGAGCCTATCGAGAGGTGTGTGTTTGAAAAGGTGCAAGTACGTGAAGGTATATGCATGAGAGGCGAGTGAAACGCAAGCTAAGGGGAGCTTCAGAAGGGTGAAATAGAAAGGGGGAAATGGATTTTTTCGCATTGATAGAGAGAAAAATGCGGGGCGCGGAGGATTTGTATGAAATATTTCTAGGGGGATTTCGTCCTTTATTTTGAAAGGTGTGTATTAATCCGCTGAATCCAGCTGAAGAGATTGCGGAAATAACTTTATTCGTCTTAAGTTATGGCAAGAATTAACTATTTGCGCAAGTCAAAAAGGGGCAAATGAATTATTTTTTTGTTTGTTGCTATTATTATAGCTGTCACTTAGAGATTATTATTGGATTGAAAGGTATAGATACGAGCACAAATATTTGTTGCAGTAAAAAGAGCTTCTTTTTCTGTTTAAATGGAAAAAATAAAATTTAGAATACTCCATCACCCGGCTTAAATAAGGAAGGTGAATTTGATTATCGATAAAATCTGTATAGGGTTTTATCTATCAAATCTCCCCAAAGTACTTTCGCATTTACAGGCACACCAAGAAGTTTCATTTTTCGGAAAATTCGAAATTCTCCGCGAATTTCCAATTCAGCAAGTTCATAGAAAAAAGCCCCCCCCCCCCCTCTATATGCATCCATATTCCGCGCTCGGATATAAAAACTACGACTTGGAGCAAATGGAGCCTTCGCCTTCCAGATCCCCAGTCAAAGCCGAGAGTTAGTTCGAGCAAGAAAGTTATAGTCTGAGAAAGAAAAGAAAAAAATAGAAAGACAGCTCGAGACTTAGCGAGAGTCGCGCAATGTCGAGATGGAGTAAAGACGGAAAACGATGGCTCAGCAGGCAGCGGATTTTGCGAGCCTTTAGGAACACGTATGGCCTTATAGTTAACTGCATTCCTTTTGATCTTGCTCTAAATGGCGTGCGAAAAATGTCGTACCCCAGCTGTACGCATCAACTTACCATCATTTGTGACAGTTCAGCTTTATAGTCTTTCATGTATCTAGCCTTTATGTAGAGGATAAAAAAACTGAAAATTCTTTTTTTGCTAGCATTTCATATATAGAATTATATATTTATATCACGTTGAGATTGTTAAAGAATGTAATAAATTAGTTGCAGATATGTTAAATAAATAATAAACAACGTAATCAAAATGATTAAGTTCTTCAACTTGTTAAAATTATTTTATTAAAAAATATAAAATTATTTAATAAACTACAATAAATTTTTGATAACAAGAATTTAACAAAAATAGATATCCTAAAAATAAACTTTTAACATAAATTTTAGTTATTAAAATGGAACAAGTGCTAACTTATTCTAGTAAAGACCATTAAGTAGAAAAAGACATCAGTAGTCAGACATCTGGTGGAAAGTCATGTGATTTTCGAAGCTCCTTCAGGGTATTAAGACACGATGTCTCCTCGAGGGTGTAGAAATACTTTCTTCTTTATTTCAGTACCTTCCTTTTTCAACCAGTTTTTCAACAAGATTTTTCTAGTGAATTTATTCAAAATTTTGACTTTAAATGTTTTATTCTGGAAAAGATTTTATTTTCATAGACACGAAGCTCTATGTTTTATACATGTAAAAAATTAAAAAATCTCTGTTTTATTACATACTATTTTACAAGTGTACTTCTGTAAATAAGTGAGCTCAATGAGTTAAACAATAAACAGCGATTCCACTACAATATCATCTCGTATATAATAAATGGTAATATTTGTAATAAATTGTGTTAAAATTAAATAAATAAACAGCAATTCCACTATTACATCTTAAAATATTTCATAAATAATAACCAATTGTTTTGAGAAGATTTTTCTACCAAAGGAGAAGTAGGATATCTTGATCAATCAAAAAGATTAGATTACCAATTAACATTGAGAGATATTGCTTTAATAAAACTTATAAGAATATGTCTTATTTAATGTCGAAATTTTCATAAAATGCTTTTATCTTAGTAATACTGTCTGTTTGATCGCGATATGCTAGTTTTTGATGCTCGATACTCTGCTCTAGTGAAGTAACTGTCTGTCGGTGCAAACTTAAAAACTTTTTTATTCTAAAAGTATGAGTTCTTTTACGGGCTTATGAGATTTTCATACAAAATTATATTGTTACTTTTTTAAAGAAAAAGTTTTGTATTTCAGAAGTGAAATAAGAGAGCTCAATATCGGCTGGTACTGAGTCCCTACATTATATAGCAGCAAAACAAATAGTTAACGCGTTGTTCAGTACTAGCATTGTGGTGACTTTTATTGTAATTCCAATAAAGCTTGAATATTTAAAGCAAATTTATTTATTTATTTTCATTTATGGGCACTTTTAAAGTATTTTCTTTTTATATTCAATTTTAATTAATTGTAATACAAAATACAAATAATTTTTAACTAAGTAAACGTTTTACAGCAATGTCTAATTCTCTATCCCTTTTTTAACAACCTCAACTAACTTTCCTACAATCAGATTTTACCTCTTTCTAAAACCGTCTAAAATCTTACAACCTCACATACTCACACCCAAAAACATAAAAATCAAAGCTTCAATCCAACCCGAAGATGGCCCATCGAAAGACCAAAATTAATTGCTTTTTTAATTGCTTTCCGCGCGAAACGCGTGGCTTTCCCCACCCGTTAATCAGCCGAGGTGGCGGTCAGCCGGTTTTACTGCGGCTCTCAAAGTCGCCGCGCATTTCGCGGGATTTGCAAGAGGGGGGACTTCGAAACGAGCTTGCGCGCCGCGAGATAAAAGCGAGAAAGCGCGGGGACCGGAAAGAAAAGGATGATAGAGTAGAAAGACGGAAAAACCGAAGGAACTCGGTGGGGGCGAGTAGCAGCGCATGCACGTGATGCCAGGGAAAGACGTGCGAGTGCGCGCGGCTAAGAGAACTAGGAGGAGGTCGAGCGGAAGATTGAGTGCTCGAGGGGAGGATTAATTCTGCGTTTGTGTCCTGTCGCTTGTGGTTGCTCGCGTGTATGATCATTGAGTTTTTTATGGAAAACGCGTGATGCTCTTAGGATAATAGGCTTTAGAGCTGGCAGTTTGAAGGGATTTATTATACGGTAATAATATTATAATTCGTAACTCTGCAGCGCAGCGCGTAAAGCAAATAAAGTTTTAATTAGTTCGCAACTTTGTTGAAAAGCAAGCCAAGTGCATATTCACAGAGAGACAAAAATGTAAGATCCTAACGCTCGCTTGAGCAAGAAATAAAACGACGAGGAGAAAGGAAAGTTGCCTCAGTGGGACGTTCTTGGAGATAAAAAAGAAGGTAACGATGGACATGCGCGAAAGCGAAGGCAGGTAGAAAAGTTTAACGAGCACCTGGAAAAATGTATAAAGAATAACGAGATTTCCAAGGCTCCGTAAATCGAGGGACGTCGGCGAACTCGAAAAGAAAGGGAAGGGAACAAGAAGTAGCCGACGAAGCGAGACGGAGCCGAGCAAAGAGAGCGTCGAAATGTATGTAGCCGCACGCGCGCTCCGGTAGCGAGACGAAAAAAGCACGCGGGACGGGGAAAAACAATGGTTCGACCGAACGGAAACGCGAAACGAACGAGCTCCAAGGCGTAGGTGGTGGAAAGGAAGGCAAAGCGTTTTTGCAGCTTGCTGAGAAATTCGCCTCGCGCGATCCGATGCAGCGAAGTGAATTTGATTTCGCCTCGGTAAGGATGATATCTCGGGGTATTTACGGAAAGGAACGCGCTTTTTTACGGCGCGCGCGTGAAAAGATATCGATGCGACTGCGATTACGAGAAGAACAAAGGGGAGCTTCGACTTTTATGGGGAGGTGTAGTGTTCGTTTTTTATAACTTTCCATTGTGCGTCAAGGTACGGTGGAGGTTTATTGGTTGTCGAGGCTTTGGACGTGGTATTTGATTTAAGAACTGAGTGAAAATACTTTAATATTAATTCTAGCTTTTCTATATTTATGAAACTTTAGTCAATTGTCTCGAATAGGAACTTTAAGATTGCGATAATCATTTTGGCAAAGTAGTACTCTAAGTGCACTTTCAATATTTCGCAGCTGATTAAGAACCGAACCAATTAAATCCCAAATGCTTTCCTTCGATTTCACAACAAAAAGCAAATTTAAAAAGTCATCAGCAAGTCATTCGAAGTTTTTGCCTTTTGAAAAGCACGCGGCAGGGGGGCGGACGGCATCGCTTCAAACGAACAGCGCACAATTAAGCGCCCGAAGGTAATTAGGTTCCTTCGCGTCGAACTTTCCAAGAAAGTTCCAGTTGCTCTGAAATTTCCGGATTCCGACGTTTTTCCTCGACTATGCGGTCGAGTGGTTTTCGACTCAAGGCGTGCCGCCCCTCCTACCAAATTTAATTTGTTTTGCTAAGTAACCGACGATCAGACATTTGTTACCGTTACCGTTCGTTTAATGCCCTTTTTATGGGAAAGTAAAGATGTCGACGATGTAGTTTGGAAGAAAATAGCGGAAAATGATTCGGAAGTCGGTGCAATCACGGGGAAACTTATTGAGAAGACAAATAATTCAACGACGTTGCATATAGCGGAATAAGTAAGCTTATCAGTTTTTGTAAGAAAATAGAACGACGAATAAAGAAAGAATGAAAATGTTGAATAATTTGAGGGGAATGAAGATTTTAATAAGAAAATTCTATTACAAATAAAAAAAACAAGATTTTCATGGTATAACATAAGTTAGAGATCTTAAAATGTACTTTGGTTTTTTATAGGAGCTACAAAAAATGTTTAACTGTTATAGGAAACTATCAGTGCTTGTGTAAGTGTCTGACCTGTTTCGTATATTACTACTACTGGTATTAGTACTCCTCACATAAAAGTAACTACGGTATTTAAACTTCAGTATAAAGAGCTTGTTTCAATTTAACTATTCTTAAAAATGACCACAAAACAAAAATCAAAATTCTTACTTCATTAATTATCAGCTTCCATACATTATGAAAACATTTGTGCAAAAGGAAATTTCCTTAGCTATTTTAAAATTTTGTTCTATTGAAATTAAATTTCATATCTCTACCTTCTAGTTTTATCACAACGTTAGACGTAAAATGACCTAAAATTAAGATTTACGCAATTTCTCATAAGTATGGAAATATGTAGTTGTGATTCAAGTGTGTGTGCGCGTATATATAATACATAGATAATAAATTCACTTCACCTTAACGCGAGTAACTTCTAAAGTCAGCATCGCTGCTCCACAATGTAAAAGAAGTTCAAGACCTAATTTAAGCATGGCATAAGTTGTACAAGCTAAAGTTATTTTCATCAAACACCCTAAACTCACAAATAATCAATCTACAAAACCACCACTCCGGAAATCAAGTTGCAACTTTCATTTACTATGCATCCTCCCCCGCCTTCAATTTACTTTTCACTCATAAAAATGAAAATCCCCTCAGTCTGCTCCTTTAAAAAAGAAAGAAAAACTTATCGCGCACAATGGCTTACGAGGGCGCACAATGAATCTAGCTCAGTCAAGCGCGCGGGGCCTGCGTAATGTCCTCCTTTTGAAAACAACGACGCACAGTGGACCGGCGCCGAGTCATTAAAACCCGAGGAGCTCCAGACTGAGGAGCGAGAATTACGCAATTGTACATAACTGCGCGCAGGCAAAATACAAGCAGGCCGGCATTGTATCAAAATAAGGCAGCGATGAATATCCCGAGAGCTAGTGAACGCGTAATCGCGTCGCGCCGCGCTTCGCCGGGCCGAAACTGTACAATTTAACGCGGGACTCAAACAGCGGCTTTAATTAATGCGGTTAGCATTGGAAGGGAGGGAGGTAGTTTAATAATTCGAGGAAGGCGCTGATGATATGCGCGTGACACGATTCTGAATCTATTATGGAGCGATTAAATGCATTCGCATGTGGACGGCGGAGATTTATCTAATAATGAAGTGTTAATGTTTGTTCAATTGTGTTCCGAAATTGAATTTGAAATTTCTCTAAGTTTTAAATGAATGTAATTTTGATTTACTGGACAAGAATAATGGACCGTGCGTGTATGTGTGGTTGAAAATTTTAATTGCAAATATTTGTAATTTAAGTATTTGTAATCGAATGTTTTAATTAATGCATATTTTAATAAATGACATAATTACGTTATTTAATAAATAAATTTAAATTTTAAATTAATGGTATATTATTTTGTAATATTGCTTAACGCTGTATCTTTTATTGAAATCATTCACGGTTGAATTTTAAATTGCCGACCCAGTTTCGATTCAGATCCAAAGCCTATTAACTTCGATAGGATTTTTTAAGTATTAGTGGTTCAATGGGCATTGAATAATACTTCACGAAGTTATTAAACCGACCATTTCTTTTGAATATTCAGTTTCAACTTTAAATTTGAAATCTTTTTTCAATTCTTGTTTTACCAATTTTGATTCAGGTTTATTCAATCTTCTATTAATCGTTTTAATTTCAAGTAGAACCTGTTAAAACAGATGCTTAAACTATAACTATCAGCTTTTACGTTAGTGAAGCAATTAAATAAAAATTCTTTTAATAGTTATTAATAAAAAATATTTAATTTTAATAATGTTGCACTAAATGACAAATGACAAATTTAAACACGATTATAAATGCCAGTCTTATTTAAGATAATAGCTTTTGTAAATTAATTATATCTAAACTATAATTCAAATTAAACGGCAGACTCAAAATTAAACCTTCTTGCTAACTCGATTTTCAGAAACGATCACTGCAACGAAATTCTCCTCAATTTCTAACAAACCTCTCCCTGATTTAATGCAATTTTTCGACCATCCAATACTATCCATCAGCGAAGCAATTTCGATATCGATAATCCAATCCCTGATTTTCCGCTAAACTTTCTTCATACCAGCACAGGCAAACAATCCCCTTTTCTCCACCTCGACCGAGCTCTAAGCTCATATCCTGCTCTTTGCTCCGAGCGCATGTACACACTCGTTTCCTCTCGCGCGAAGCCGGGTCACATGAAATCGGTTAATTAGCACGCCGGGAAAATAATTATCCGTAGCCTCGTCCTCGCTGATTAAAGGCCTGGACGTCTTTTTTTCTCTCTTTGAGCTGTCCAAAGTCAGTTTTTTTCCGACTCCTTTTGAGACGCGAGAAAAAGATGAGTGCCTCGCGGCGAGAGCGAAGTGCGCGCCAAATTTATTCCGGTAGCCGCCTTCCAGCGCTCATTTTCTTTTATTTCGTCCTCGCGCGGCCACCTCTCGGAGGCGGCGCGGATGCAGTGGATTTTCAATGCGCGCTCGTCTCTTGAGCTTGATGTGGATTGTTATGCACTTCGAGAGGGCGCGGTTCGGAATAGTTTAGATATTTTCAGATGCTATTCCTTTGAAGGTACAAAACTTTTCAAAAATTTAATGTGAATGACTCTAAGGATCTATTAATTTTTGAATAATGGTTATTGTAAAGCGTAATTTTTGAATTTTATTTGAGGTTTCGTAAACTTTTCTTAATAACAAGAATATTGGAATGCTTTTTCTCCTTTTAATTATATCAAATTTTAGAAATTTTTTAGACGTCAAATAGTTGTTTAAATGAAAAACAATAACGCAATAAGACCTCATTATCCAAAACTTATAATTAGATTTAAAAAATTGGTTTCTACATTTATTATAACAAGGAGGGTCTTAAATCGACAGGATAAGATATTTCGAAACTTTATCCAATTTACAGTTTCTGTAATTTACAGACTCTAATTTTAATTATCTGAAAAGGATTTAGCTAAAGATTTCGTTAACATTAAAAGTTAACTAATAATTTGCAAAGCACTTACAACAAAGTAAATCGAATTTTTTCCATCAGGATAAATGTAGCCGTAAAAGTTGTTTTCTTTTAGTTAAGACTATAAACTTTACATAAAGTTTTTACACAACCGTCGATGCTTGCTTCTTTTGGTAGCGTGACCTAATTTCCTATACGCTCGACTTGTGTACAAGTTTTTAGAAGCATATCCTTCAAACCATAATTTGTCACGTACACGTTTTCATCTCATGTGGGAAAATTCAGTTTTTTCGCGACAACTAAAAACTAAGACATCGTTAGATTAAAAGAATATACTGTTCGCAATTCCAAAACGTTTGTTTTTAATGAAATTAAATTTTTAAACAAGATTGAATGCATTGCGTGTTAGCAAAAAGAAAACTTTTTATATACGTAAACTAACGTCATCAAGCCAAGGTAAAACGATTTTTCGTCGTTTTGATCTTTTTATATTTATTTTTAAACTGACTGTACCAGTAGATATTCTAAAGAAACAAATATTGATGACGATTTTGACAAACAAATCAAAAAATGACTTTATCTGACAATTAGTTTTAAATAAATTAATAATAAATTGATTTTATTAAATTTTGAACGTTACTTAAAGTAACGAGATAAATTCATTTTTTCTTATAAGTTTTTAAAATACAATTTGACATTTTTTTCAATTAATTTTTGATTTTTACTTAAAGATGTATTAATTTACTTTGAGGTTCATAGGTAGTAGTTTTAACAAAATACTTTTACTTTTCATTCAGTACGTGATCTACATTAGAATAGTTTCATTAGTTTTCTTCTCAAGCATAAGACAAAGGGTTATTTTGTAACTATATTCAACTAAAAAGCCTATAAAAATTTTCCAGTTATAACGATGAAAACTTTCTAATATCTGTACCAAGAGCCAGTTTAAAATTTAAATTTGAATGAAAAAGTTAGTAAAACAAGGTTATCATATTTAAGAGTTTCAACAGTACAAACCACTGACCAATTTTAGTACAACAATAAGCATATCTCATATTTTAAAATTAACTATCTAAAAACAATTCAAATCAATTAATCTCATTTAGAATACTTTGCTCAAAACGAACAAATCATGCAAGAACGAACAAGCATGCAAATCATACTCGTAAAATTCTTGGTGACCAATACCGTAAAGTAACCCAAGCCCAGCGCGATTCAATATTCCGGTCAACTTTCCTCACCAAATTCGCCCGATATAAAACGGACCTCGCGAAAATCTTCCTATCTACCTTGCCGTTAAAGATGATTCGACCTGAGCAGCAGCCACGGCGGCATCGCGCTCGGCAGTTCGTGAAAACTCCATCGAAGAAAGAGCTCCGCGGCGCGGCACATGCTTCCCACGTTTATTCCGAGAACGAAAGGAGCGATAAGGAAGTAAACGAGCCCGCTGGGCTTCATTTGCATGTACTCTCCGCTCGCGCCTCTCTATATCGGATCTTATCCTTTTTTTTCTCTCCCCGCGCTAGCGCGCCAAGTTTGCGTCGACGCGCAAGTTATAAAGCCGTCCTAGGATCGAAGGCGCGCCGAGAGAGCCAAGTTGCGCCCGCTATTTACATACGTAAACGCGCGGCGAACTCGGCTAATGCAATAGCGCGGGTTTGCGAACCGGAGATTTTTGAAGTTTGTCGCGCCGAGTGCGCTGAGATTTTTAAGAGGGCTGGGTGGGTAGGTAGTTGGCCCCGGAGGTGTTGGGAATACAGGCTTAGAAGTGTTGGGGTGTTAAGTTTGTTCTGCGGGTATATCTAAGTTTAAAAGTGTTGTTAGGGAGGTAGTTAACAATGCGATGAACCGGGTTATGAAGTATTAAATTTATCTCGGCGAAATTTGCGCTTTTTAGCAGGTATTATGCGAGAGAATGATATTCATTTTAATGACAGGATTATTCTACAAGTGATATGAAAAGTTACAAAATGCAAACGTGGTTCGATGATTGGTAGAATATAAATCCAAATATCATCAGCACATTATTGTGAGAAATGTATTTTAAATTTTAAATTATTACTTTCTATTGTAAAAGTAAATTTTAAATATAGTAAAATAATTATAAAAAAAATTTAATCAAATATTCTTGCTGCAGGCTTAACTAAAAGAAAACAATTTATAATACTATAATCTAAAAAATTCAATTTGATGTATTGCTAATGCTATGCAAATTATTAATTAACTTTTTGCATTATCGTAATCTTCAGCAAAATGATTTTCAGATAATTAAAAGTAGATTATGTAAATTACTGAAACTTGTAAGTTGGATAAAGTTTATAAAAGCTATTAATTTAAATTTAAGAAAATTAATTCATAATTGAAATTTTCCAAAATCTAATAATTCTTTATAGTTATTGATTTTAATATTCTGAGCAATAAAATTCTGAATCAATATCCTTATTCAATGAAATATTCTTATCCATGAATTGTAAAAAATATAATTAAATAATTTTTAAAAATTAGATATTCAAAAAATGATTTACGTCGTATTATTCTACAATTTAAATGCTACTTTACCATAAATTCGTACTATCCCCAGATTACAGAGTACAGTAAAATAGCATCAATAACTTAAAAATCCCAACTACCAAGAAGACACGAGCGATTGAATATTAAACAACTTCGCTTTTCAATTTTAACGCCTCTTCGAACTTTCGGTTAGCGATTTTCTTACGAATCAATTCGATGTGACAGCTGTCGTCTTCGTCACAATTATTAATTTAGCACTAAAAAATTAATGTCTACGTCGTCTCAAATTCTGACCCAAAGACAGGGGCATAAAGCGGAATGATGTTTAACTTGAGCAAACGGATTAAAGCTATAGTAAAGTGCAAGCTGATCACTTACGCTGATGATCAAAATTTTATGGAACACTGTCGAGAGCTACCTAAGCAAATACATTTCAAAACGTTAGCGCACGTTCAGTCTCCTTAGGAAATTACTAATTTCCAATTCATGTATTGTACGGAGCATGAAATAATTTTAAATATTATGTATTAATTTTTTAGTAAAAGTATATTCATTCATCGAGAGAAGAATTCATTCTTAGATTATGCAAGATTTTAAAAGAAATAACGTCTTTATTAGAACTGCTAAATATTAATGATGGAATAACAATGAGTTCACATTGATTACATAATGAGGCTCAATAAGTTCGAAAATATTTAAAAAAATAAAATCATTGTTAAATCCACTCCTTTGATTTATAACAATCGACAATATAATTAATGTAAGAACAATATTCCAACAAAATTTATTAAAATCTAAAATTAATTATTTTGTCATAGTTGATCATATAACTATATTTTCCAAATATGTATACACCTTTCAAGATATTTATCTTCGTGATAAAAGAAACGGAACCTTTTGAAAGTTTGCTCACATGATGCACGTAAGTTTAACTGCTCGAAAAGAAAAGTGCGAAGAAGGGATGGCCCTCGAGGATCAACGATATTTCATTGTCTTTAATAATACTGGCGATGATAAAGTAAGTCTAGAACTTTTTATAGCGGGTCAGTATTGAACAACTTCTCCACTACGTAAAAGGCCTTAGAAAAGGGTATAAAGAATTGTTTCGACAGTCGTATATTTAGCGACAGATAATTTTAGCTATGCAGTAATTTTCGTCTCTGACAAATAATGACTTTACGAAGTTCTCACCTACTTTAACTATAGATGATTTATTTATTTATTTTATATACTTCAGCTTTCTCAAATTGACAATTTATGACAGTTTTTGTTTAAATCGATTGAATGTTTGAAAATTTACTTAAGTATCAGTTCTAAGCAAAACAATTAATTTCTCAAATAAATTATTTTGTAAAATTTAATTCTAAAAGGATTTAAAATAAAGTTGCTCAACTTAAAGATTAATTTCTTGTTAATAAAATATGTAATCAGTAACGATATACTATTCTTAATGATTTAATTTTTAACACTTATAAAAAATAAATAGACCTAATATTGTACTTACGCTTATTTAGCAAGGTTAAGATAACAAAGTGGTTTCGTCTACAACTCACCTGTAACATAAAGAAAATATTATTGTTAGGGATGGTTAGTATAGATATATCTGTTTTTATTTTATAATAGAAAGTAATTTTAAATGATTTACTTAAAAATATTTTTAATTATATTTAAATTTGTTAAATCTATTATTACGTATTCTGCAACCGTAATCTAATATAAGTTACACGAAGGAGGAGTTTTAAAAATAAGAATCATAATTACGAACAAGAGCTACCTAACACTCCAACTTGTAACAGTATGATAGGAGATGTTTAAAATTGGCGCTATTAAAAGCCAGCGTCTACGCGAAGCCAATTTGAACTCCGGCAACATGGCAAATTTTGAATACCGGCGCAAATAAAATCAGGTGCGCAAAGCACGTTACTCTCTCTCGCTCCGCGTCCGCCAGTCAGCATAGAACGAGAATCTCGACCCGCAAACACGCGTTTCAAGCCTCGAACATCCACCGTAAGCCCGTCTTTACCACACACGCGGCAACAGCTACAATAAATTCCTCCGA
>UELX01003259.1:0-24687 GCA_900480035.1 Eupelmus urozonus | reverse complement strand
AAAGCTAAAATTGTCCATAATTTTTCACTAAATTTGTCCATATTTTCGCTATATTCGCGAATTATTTTTTTCAGTGTGGATGGTGAAGGGATGTATAGTTTGTTAGGTGTAGTTTTAGAAGTTTTTAATAAATACAAAGTTTCAAATTTTTTTCTTTTAAAAATTTGTTGGCTTGAGAAGTGTCGGCACAGTAGGGGATCAGATTTGATTTATAAATTTTGCAAAATGAATATTCATTTTCTCTCTTATCAAAATGATGGTCAAACATTGTGATTATAATTTAAAATAATTTCATTGCAGTTAAAAAATTCTTACATATAATGGAAAATATTTGTCTAAGTTTAAGTATTCTTCATAATCTTATTTATAAAATTAAATGCGTAAAATGTAAGTTTGCTAATAACTTAAATCTTCATTTGAAATTATGCTGCGTATTTAAAGAAAATTGAAAATTCTGTTTTCAAATTGATTTCAAACAAATTCTTATTAAGAAATTTTTAAGTTACATTTTAAACTTCTAGATTCTGAAATAAGCTGAAGAAACGAAAATTCAGATTTTATTTATTATTCATAAAATATTTGTTCGTATATAATAATTCATCGCAAAACTACTTAAAAGTCCTTGAACCTCAATGAACCGGAAATTATTCAAGTTCCTTGGGTCCATAAGAACTTGTAAGCTCTTGCATAAGCTTTTTGATGCTTCAACAAACTTAAAACCTTACATACATAGCTACTTACTGATTTAAGAAAAGTCAATCGATTCCACGGAATGCAACGAATTTTATTAAGCTTATTCGGATCTTTTTCGGTACTTTATAGTAATAGTAAAAATGCTTGAATAATTGAAACTTTACATTCACTATGCAAATATAAAGTCGATATTACATTAAATAACTTATGAATTATGGATAGGAAATGCATACCTACTTTCTAATTTTAGTGGTATTTTCATTATTTTTTTATTTATTTTTTTAACATTTTTTTATATTTTTAGCTCAAAATTGACATAAAAATGAATTTATACGGTAACTCGAAATATATGAACTGAAAATGTTTGGCAAGCTAAAAATTGTGTCTTTAGAATCGTTCTGGTTATTAATTCCATTAAAAGTTATGGCAAATTTCTCTGGCTTAAAACTTAATCCAACACGTTAGGTTAGGTGTTAACCGGAGATCGAAAATAATTGCAAATTATCTTTTGTTTTTTAATAAATTAGGTATATATAAATATAAATTATAAATATCATTTTTATTTTTGGAGTATGCCATTTTTTAAACTGTTACTCAACAAGCTTCAAAATTTCAACGAATTCATTAATATAACTGAACACGCCTTTCACGCGAAATCATTCTAAATCGAGATCTGGAAACACTTAATCTTACACATAGGCTTTAATTTTAAAGCAAAAGCACGCGATAACGTCGTAAGTTTATTTATTAAGAACTTAATGGAACACCGGATAGTCGATTAGAGAACACGCTAAGGTTGAAAACGGATAACGGATATATTGAAGGATGCAATCTACTACAAGTGAGGAGTAAAAACCAAGTAACTATACAAATTAGAGCATTGGCGGTTCCAAATAAAAAAGCGATTGTCTTTTTTTGTTTATTATTCGCATATTTGGAAAATGTTAGAATGACTAAAATATAAAGAGGCATATTATAGATACCAATATAAATAATTCATTTAGCATCTCTCAATGATCGAACATTCAAATACAATAACACGTAGTTTTGCAATGACAAACATACAATCCTCTATGGATATCGATTCTGAAAAACAATAAAATCAATGCATCGAAAAAAATAAAAGGATCTAACAATATTGAAAATCAAAATGAATATTTGACATCGCTCCTTCCTTTTCCACATCGATCATTTTTCATAGCTCTCGCTCGTTTCCCGCAAATTCAATAAAAAAAAAAAGAAAAAAATATATAGATAACACCGGCTGGATTCCCCCTTGAAACACGGGAATAACGGAAATTGAGAATAAGGGGGAAATTTCGCGTCATAAAAGTAACGAGAGCCGCCGCCACTCACCGCTTCTCTCGCGCGAGTAGCGAGATAGAGTCGTTTAATTTCTTAATTTCCTGCCTTTACTCATATAGGCGAAGCCAGCTGCGCTCGCGCACGCGGACGAGCCGGAAATTACTCTAGTTTCTCGGATGCGCGAGCTCTCGGGCAAGGTGTTTTCGTGCCCGTCTTCCCTGTATTTGCAAAGACGAATGCGCTTTATGGGGGCTAGGAAAAGGCTCGGCGCGCTTCGGCGTCGTTAGAGCCCATTAAAAATCCAAATCGCGCGAGCTCGGCTAGCTCCTCCAACGGACTAAATGGCAGTTTAACGGCCGGTTTAGCTTTCGCTTGGAGGGGGGGGGGGAGATATTAAAATTTAGAGAACGAGACGCCCCCGCGCTGCTTGGGAAAAGTATTTGCATCAAAGAAGATGTTAATCTCGGGAATGTCTTCGTTAAATGCAGTCGGCGAAACGTTTGTAGGAAGGAGGACGATCTGGGTTAACTTTCGTTTATTTGAAATAGGAAGTTGTGAGAATAAACTGTCGGTAAAGTGTATATTTATTTTAATTTTCCGGGTTTTCATAACAGACTTGGATAGTACTAAACCTCGAAAAATGTATTTATAAATTCACGTAAAAAAAAATTAGATTCTAAATATTATAACTTTATCCTCTAATTTAAATTATTTCAAAGTTTTAGATTAAACATTTCAATTACAAGAAATTCGTCAACTTCTTACAAACAAACAAAAATTCAACTGCATTTTTTAAACCTATTTAAAAATTCTTTCACTCGCGCCACTAATTTCCTCTCCGCGTCACAAAACCACCCCCACACGCCGGAACACTCCAAAAAACCCCCCTGAAACTCTTCTGTACTCCTCAAGAATAGAAACACCTTAAAGCAACGTACCTCTGCAGCGGAAGAGGCGGCACTCAGCGCAGCCGAAAAAAGGCAACGAAGCGAATATCGATTCCGACTTATCTCGGAAATTCCGCGGCGCGGCTGGCCTTAACGCCTTTCAATTTCCCGCAGTGGGCGCCCTGAAAGCTTCAACCGGGCGCGCATAAGTGCACACAGAGACGTTGCCGGAACGCTGTCTAGCAGAACATTTTTCGATGCGCCGAGGCGCGCGCGCGTTTTTATCGAGTGAGCTGAGAGTGACTGCGAGCTGGTTGCCATTGATGGGGGAAAATGCGGGAGAGGTTTGGCTGGGATTGTTGGGGGTGGTTTTTCTGGTGGTGATTTGAAAATTGGATTATTTGTGGGGAATGTACTGAAGGAATTTTTTGAATAAGTGTTTTTATTCTTATTATATTGGATAATATGAAAGCTTGCGATTGAAAATACGCCTGGTAATTATTTATTTCGAAAGCCGAATTCAATAATGCAAATAAGAAAGCCGATTATCAATTATGCTGTATAATTCAAAAGTATATTACAATTATCTTTTTTAAAATATCCTTCCAACAGAATCTACCGTAATTCGGCCAGTCCACCACCCCCGCAACATATACACTCGCCCATACGCCACCCCTTCAAAATCAGTTCCCGGAAAACACACCTACTCAATTAGCGAACCTCATCCCCCGAGCGATAAACTAAGCACCATCCACGACTCTCCGGAACATCCTAAGTATGTTTACCCTCGCTCTGAGAGCTCTTCCACTCGGCTCGTCAACCCTCTTAGCCCTTTTCCTTACTAACTAACCCTACGATCGCGGCGTCTCGAGAGCTATAGGCGTATTCACAGCGCGCCTCGCTTTCCGTTCCGCATAAAGCCGATGGGCACGAATATACGTCGGTGCTCAGACAGTTTGAGAAGGAGCTTTTGATAAGGCGAGGGAATTTTGGAAAACGCTTTTTGATGGCTCGGATGGTAAGAGGCTTTGGATGTTTCCTCGCGCGCTTTGAAGTAATTAGACTTGAAATTCTGTAGTAATGGTTGAATAAGCTGTTGTATTTCAGAGAGGATATTAAATGTAAAATAGTGGTGATATTTGTTGTACAGTTTCATAAAAACGGGCTCTGCGTTAAATACAAAAGCATTTTTCGTTCTACGAAATTTCTGCTCTTCGCAGAGGCAGGGAGCTATGAAAAGAAACCGAATGAGGAAATAATTAAAACACGCTCCGCTTTACCTGTTGATGTTTCAGCGGACAATGGCCCGCTCAACTCTTCAAAAAAAAATTCCTTTTTCAAACGCGAACTCTTACGCTGGATTGTTTGCCAAGCAGTAGAGTCAAAATTTTTGTAGGGGACATGACATTGTTCTTCGGAACACTGAAGCGATGCTATAGCAGCGCGGAAAAGCGAGCTTTAATTTTCTTCTGTCTGGATATTCCCAGCTCAAAGCGCATTGTATCGCTGCAGAATTTCAAGCTACACTCTCTTCAAAACGATAAATCTAATAAAACCAAATCTCTTCCCTATTCAAAAGCAATTACTCACAACCCCTGTTAATCTAATTTCACGACTTGCCATCAATCCTCCACCTCAAAACTTTCTCAATTTATATAAATAACTTTCCCCGCCGACATAAACCCCGAAACAAAAATGTCCACCCCCCCCCCCCCCAAAAAAAAACAACAATACCCAGCTCGTCACTCCGCGCAAAATCTCGTTGCAAACAGCAGCGCTCAGCCAAACTCGAGCTTGCGCCCCCTTAATCCGGCCCCGCTTCCCGAAAACTCCGGAGAGCTTTTGTTCGCAGTGCGGCGGCTCCATTTCTCGCGCGCGCTGGCAGGCGATTTTCCCGCGCGGCTCGCGCTGGCAAAACAGAAGAAGAATAGAAGGAGAAAAAAAAACGAGGTAACACGGAAGCTCGCCTCGTTGCTGCTGCAGCCTGGAATATTATTATTCGCCGGGCGAGACGCTGGAATTTGAATTGCGCCCTGGGAAAATGCGAGTTATCGCCGCAACGTGAACGCGGACAGATGGCGCCGGCGCGGCCTTATCAATTTCGCCGGGCGGCGCGCTGGAGGAGAGAGGCAACTCGTCGTGAATTTTCGGAGCCGGAATTTACGAGCCGAGTTTTCGGATCGGCCGCCCCGCGACGCTTTATTAATATGACTGTCGGCCCGCTTCAGACGACGGGGACGAGGTGGCTTTATGGGGCACGTGTGTACGCGAGAGCACACGGCCTCGCGAATAGTTGTGGAAGAGGATTTGGTGATTTTTATTTTGGGTAGGAGGGGGTGAGGGGAAATTCGGGCTTGGAAAGTTTCTTTTGGGAAGGGTTGAGATAGGGCTTGGGTGAGATGTTTTGTGCTCTGAAAAATTTGTTGAATATGTTTTTGTGTGCGGAGGTGGGTGTACTGTGTGAATGTTTTGAAGCGATGTTATCGTGAGGAAAATTGTGAAATCGACGTATTTTTGTAATAAAATGTGATAAAAATTTATATTATGAGAATATTAGAAGAATATATCAAAAAGGCATTATGGTGTACGTAAACCGCTACTTCTATAAATTCTATCTATCTTAGATCTATACCCGATCCGCGTGGACGCTCATAGAAGTTACGATGCTCATAAACTTCATTTTGATAGATATTTTAAAGCGAAGACATTAATATTGATCTTTGGAACATAAACGTTAATCCTGATGCCACATCTCAAAGGAAAAGCATTTAACATAAATTATGCAGCAAATAAAATGTCTATATTTGCAATACTGATATAAAGATAAAGTAAGATTAACTCATGCAGTAAATAATGAAAATGTAATTTATTTGAAAGGAGTAAAACTCAATTAAGAGACGAAAATACCGCGACTTAATCTCTGATTAGTTTAGTATAGTGTATCTTATGACAAACTTTTTTGCTATAAAATACCCACCATAGACTTTAGATGTATTATTGTCCAATTTTGAGAAAAAATATCTATTTAATGTGATATAAAAAATATGTATATTTCAAACATGTTATAAATCTCGATAAAACAGTACTGCATTGGCAAAACGAAGCAACGAACCTACGAACTAACCCTCACTTCAACAATTTCTGTCCACAGTCTGGCCTTCTCGGTGACGCTGTTCTGCACGGAGGCCTGCGTGGTGATCGTCGTGCTGATGCTGAGGCGTTCAGCTGCCATTGGCGGCGAGCTCGGCGGGCCCTTCGTGCCCAAAGTGATCACTTCCATGTTCCTCTTCTCGCTTTGGCTCTTCTACCTAATAATGTCAACCCTCGAGGCCTACGGCGTAATCCCGGGCTTCTAAAGCGCGACAGCTACACATACACCTATACACATTCACACTCACACATACACACAGACAAACAGACAGACATAATATACATACATACCCGCAATAGCGCACATACCGCACGTGTGCGCCCGACTCGCATCGTTCAGGCCTACATGCAAAGTGTGACGCTTGGCGCGCTCATTAGTTCGATTGTGCGGCTCGTACGCGCACCAGGGCCACCACCGCGGAGAAGATGTTCATGCGGTAAGTTCTGGGCCGAGCTGCTGGATATTGAATTTTCGAGGAACGTGAGCGGACGAATTTTTCGGGGCGAGTTTGGAATTTCATTTTCGTGGTTCCGGTCGGAGGAGATCGAAATGAAATGCCAAGAAAGGAGTTTTTTATTTTCTGAAAAATTCATGGATGAAAGGTTTTGGAAGAAAGTTTTAGTTCGTTTTTTGAAACTAGTTCATTTAACTTTTGAAAGTGTACAATTTTTAGGAATTGAATGACACGTCTGATCTAGCTCGACTTTCACTACTTATCCCACTATTCGGTGGGAACATTATATCGTTATACCATAATTCCCAAACGTCGTATCAGGGTGATAAGGAATTTCACCAGAGGAAACTGAAACGTTTAACGTCTTAAATGTCAGTCAGTATTTCTAATCTCATGTTTCATTACTGACATTTAAATGGATCAGAGTGGTTATGCATAAAATATACGATATAATCTATTGTTTAGAATTTAATAAGTTTAACCGAAGAATTGCATTTGCAAAATTCTTAAAATTCAATAAAGTGTAATTTTGTTGTTTTGCTATGTAAAATTTACAAAATCATTTTTTATTTATTAGTTCAATTCTACTTTGAATGCAACATAAATTTCGAGATTTTAGATCAATAAAAGAGAATGAAAGTTATCTAATTTCTTATTTAAGAGCTTGATATTATCCCTTTTAGGTAAGTAAAATTTACGACAAGCACTAAAGAAGATTTCGGATAAGTCTTATTTACGACGATAAACGTTTTAATCACCTCTTGCAAGTATCACATAAAATCATACTCGACACAGGTTTATCTCCTTTTCAATTTTTCATACTTACAAATAGATTTTTCAAGTTGATATAAAAGTTCATCAATCAAAAACAAATATTTTTATACTACGAATTGAGTCCATACATTCATTAAAATCAATCGCTCGAAATTAAAAATCACAGTATCCAACAAAAAATAATAAACAATATTCTTCATTTTGTTTCAGATCAGCTAAGTGACAATTTTTACAGACAATTCAGTGCGGTTGAAGTAATAAGGATCTGACGGTACTTAAGAATCTTAAAAATAATACTTATGAAATAAAAATAATAAGTGCGAAAGAAGAGGTGCAAATGATGCGAGTGAACCGACGAGTACGTGCGAAAGTGTAATAAGCGCAACTGCGAGAGAAAGAGATCGATTAAATGAAGAAAAAACATTATAAATATATTACGGGATCTGCCTTAATGTAGAAAAAAAAACTGTAAGTGCGAGGAAGTGTAAACGAGACTCGAGTTAAGTTATTGAATCTGCCCGCGTTCACGATGCGCGAATCTGGACGTTACGTAATTGAGATTATTACTTATATAAATTTTAAGAAAGGGAACGATGAGAGGAATAATATATGTATACATAAAAGATAGCGTATTTATTTAAACAAAGGGATAAGTAAACACAATGATTTTTCGGTGATGGTACAGGTTTCTATATGTGTAATATTTTAGTAGCGCGAAATCGCGTCGCTCGTTCCTTCCCATCAAGAGAGTCGATATGAAAGCAAACTATAATTTTTTATAAAAACACAAATGCGCTTTATGGTGGGTATATTTCAACTAATTGAAGAACCGTCGTTTATTAAAGGTATATAGAAAAGCACATGTCAACGTCAAGTGGAAATTAGTGCTCAAAAAATATTACTGCCTACATAGCTATAGTCAATTATCTTTTTATTGTTTAATACAATTTTTAATTTTTTTTCTTTTTAAATATTTTAAGAATGATACTTAATAATTTTTAAGGGGTACATAGAGTACTTTTTAGTTTATTCCAAATATTTATAAATCTTTTTAAGGATAAGAAAATTGATGTTTTCTTATTCCGCGTTTTAAATTTTTATTAAAAAGTGGAGTAATTTTTTTTGCAACTAGTTTCTTCAGACGAACATTTGACCCTTAATTTGCTATTCAGCTCGCAATAACGTTGATAAGATAAAAAGCTGATAAGCTCTTTTTACTTGGATTACATTAGAATGATTTACTTTATGAAAACTCACGCAAATCATAATTCTTTATTACTGCTAAGGGGAAAAACAAAATTTTACTAAATTAGGGTTTTGTGAACTCAATCTATTCATGTCTTATGTAGACGACGAAAGTATTCTATTTAATATAAAAATAAACTAATTTCTAAATTTGGCATTTCTCTATTGATATAATAATTTGATGTACAAATTAAAATTAATGCCTTCCATGTGTTCATAATTTATCATTAACATTTCAAAAACTTGAACATTCGTTTCGATAAATATTAAACAAATGATTATACAAACAAATTACGTGACTAAGAAATAACCAAAAGCGCTACCACTGAAAATAAAACTGAAAAATTACTTCTCGTCGTACACGAGAAAAAATTAGTCCGCTAAAAAGAAAAACGTGAAAAATTTTACCGCAAACAAAAGATTTAACAAAAGAGGTTTAAACCCGTGCAAACAGACGGGCAATAATAACGAGGAAACAATCATTTAAAAGTACACACACGTGCAAAAGTAGAAAAGACAACAGAGAGCGCATGCATAATATAAATCTCGTAACCGATTTCCCCTGCCGCAATAAAAGGCAAAATTCCCAAAGGCGGCAATACAGGACGCAAAGAGAACGACTATAAGGGCTTTCTACGATCCTCTTTAAATGGAAAAATAAAATCAATCGCTTAGTATCGTATACACGTGTGTAATGTTACAGCTCGCAATATAAGTCACAAACGACGGGAATCTAAAAGAAGGTCAAAGGCATAAAGATCTCGAATGTAAAAGAAAGATATTACCAAAATTTTTCGATCGTATACTACCAGAATCAACGGGCTATCATTTCGATTCGAACAAAGCCTTTCCTACTTCACTCCACCGTTCCATTTTTCAAATCAATCGCCCATCCCAGCTCCAATTTTCGCTCTAAACAAGCCCTCTATTAAAATCCGCGCGCGTCCCAAACATCTCATCGATCAATTTTCCAAAAGCGACCGGCGCTCGGCCAAATTTCCCGGCGGCCTTTTGGTCATCAGCGAGCCGGCTCATGTAACAAGTCAGCGGCTTTTCGATTGGCCGCGCGTCATTGGCTCTCGTCGATCGATAATCCCGCGCGAAATTGACGAGCTCTCGTCCACCTGTATAGGAAGATACGCGAGCTATGGATGCTTCGAGAGAAATACCGTTTTGCCGGATTGAAGTCGCTCCGTTTTGGGTGACGCTGGAGGATTAACTGATTTAATTAGGGCCGAGGATGGGGTTAATTGATTGGGGAGGGCTATCGCTGAAGTTTGGATTAGCGGCGGAAGTTTTGGTGAAGGTGAGAGGCGAGTTTCGGATATTTGTCAAGGAGGCGAGTGAAAAATGTGAGGGAAACTTGTAATTGCGCTGCTCGAGGTGTATACGATAAAAGTAAGTTCATTTTAGGAGGATCTCGGTAGACGGCTCAAGAGTTAACTCTGCTTCTAATTGCGCGAGCTTGGTAACTTTACGTTTGCTACCATCGGTTCAGTAGCTGTTTCAATTTCTGCAAATTATTTTTTACGATTTCTCGTGCTTCTGTTTGGCTCTAGCTTTGGCTGCAATTTTTTGCGATAAGGATAATTACTGTTTGAAGAGCGAAAATGTTTTATTTTTCCACCAGTAGCCAAGACGGAACACTTCAGCATTCCCATAATCTTGAATACAACATGCTCATCAGTAAACACACCAGAACTTTTTTATTCCTACAACAACCGTAAAAGAAACCCTCCCGATGCAACTCCCGAAACGAATAAAAAAGTCATCCCGTTAACAATAAACCACAAGAAACTCGTAAGCATCAAGATAATATATATTCCCTGCGAAATCCCGCGGCAATAAAAAGCCTCAAAGAGCATCGGCGGCTTTATACTCGCACATCGACGATATTCCAAATCAGACCATAAAAGAAAAAAAAATCAATACTGCGCGCGCGCGTGCCTACACTTCCAGACCTTAAACAATAGAACTACCGCCAAAAAAAGAAGTATAAAAGGTTAATTCTACTTGAAAAAGGATACAGCTACAGGGGGGGCTTTGCTGAATCCCAAGCGGTCATCTGACCGATGACCTGGATTGCCGCGGTAAGGACCATACCAGAGCCACTTTTCTCCTGAGTTTTCGATCTTAGACAGTGAGCTTTCCGAGGCTTTGGCTCTAGTTTGTCGGTTAAAAATGATGTTGCCTTGTATTCGAGCTGCGAGATAAATGAGGTCCGCTTGGAAGTTAATTAATTGGATCAAGGGTTTTTGGATGATCGACGATGTCGGATTGCTTCTTTTGAATAAGTGAGATAGTTTCGAGTCAGTTTGTGTATACGTGTCGTGTCTATAAATTATGTATATTTAATTTCCTTATTTTGTGTTTTAGAATGATGAAATTTTGTAAGAGATAATTCTGAAATGAATTTACTAAATGGTTTTTAGTTGAATCATGGAAATGCTTTCATTGCGACGTAATTCAAATTGGATTTGAATCCAAGCTACATTGTACAGTACTGATTAAAGCGACATTATCATTTAGAAAGCCTTTAATCCTAACATGAAAATATTCTCAAAAATGAAAACAAAATAGTAAGGACATTTACAAGATAAAAAGTAAATTTTATGCTCTTTTGAATAATTCTATACGTACAAAATAATTCCTATTTTAATGAATGCATTATAATTTTTAATTCTCCTTATTTAATTAAGAATACACTGTGAGTTCATTGGAACTTAGATGCTTTAGATTTAATACAAAAATTGTTATTAATATTATTTAATACGCTTTTCTAATTAATTTGAAAAATGTATGTGTTTACATTTGCATTAATAATATTAATAACACACAAGGACATTTTCGAAAAATGGTGAATTTTAATTCGAAATACTACAAATTATACTTATAATATATTTACTATCATATCAAAATTTACCTAGAAATCTCGAAATCCATATACTTTATGCTTATCTTAAATTCAGGAGCATCTCTTACTCCTTACAATCACAGATTCATTCATGTTCTGAACACCGTGAGATCGATACCACAGCACAGTTTTGAAAAGTATTTCTTTACTCTCTAAACAGCATTCTACAAACGAGTCAATTTAGCCCGTGCAGCCTTCAACCAAAAATACAGTTGTCAAATTTTATTTTTCCATCGCGCACCAAAGCCACAAACTTTTAAACTACTTTTCGAAACATTCTTGCTCATAGCCGAACGCCTCGGCAGATATATAACTCGCCCCAGCGCGAGATCAAAAGCAAACAATCAGGTTCTCCTAGCGCAGCCTCAAAAACGTTTTTTTTTTTCAATGCTTTCACCAAGGATGTTAGAATAAACAAAACTAAATTGAAAGAAACTAAAGCAGCGGGGGTTGTTTGAAAGTTAATTATTGAGTTCCCGTATATAGAGTTCGATGGAACGCAATGAGAGCCACTAATTGGACGTGGAATTAACCTTTTTACTTTTAATTATGCGAACGCACAGCGAGCTTTGTTGCCGCGGGAAGTGGGGCAATGAATTCGGTCTATGCAGTGAAAATTAAATTACTAAAACTTATTTTTTTTTTTTTTATGAAATTAGTTTTTTAATATTTTTTCAATAAAGCTCTTAAGTTAATTAAAAACAGATTTGTGTTCATATTACTTATAAATTAATAGATTAAAATAAATTTTTTATTAAACGCATTTCTGTTATACATTTGAAGAATTACTTGCATGAGTAAATGGTATTTTTCATTTAATCGGATTACTAATAAATTAATTAAAACTACAAAATGCAGTGGTCACAAAAAAATGTTTACGCTCTTTAGATTTAATTATCTTTGAATTTAAAACTGTAGCATTGTCGTGAAATGGCGGGAAAGCATGCAATCGTTAAAAGTTTTGGATACTTTTGATAAGCGAAAAACTTAAACGACATAAAAGATACTATTTAATAGGGAAAAATGTTAAAAAAAAGTAAATAAAAATAAACGAGCAAAACTCGATAGCAAAGCGTTAAAGTGATAATCCGTAACAAACAATCGCGCCTTCCTTCTGGGATTTTCGGTTTAGTCGATGCGCTTACGTCGGGAAAATTAACAAACAAAATGACAAATCCTACTTAATATGTACCAAAACAAAGAGTAGATTGAAGAGACTTACTTCAGTAGAACGGGTATTAGAACATTTTAAATAAACGGAAAATTATGTTATCGACGAAACTTTAACGTGAAAGTATACTTAGATATCAAATTCCGAAACATCGAAGAATTTCTTGGGATTGTAAAACGTGCAAACTATAAAGTTCTTTCAAATACATATATTATATTTTAACTATATTTTATATATTCAATTATAAGACACAATCATGACACTGAACAATCTCTGTTGTACCTAATAATCAGTAGTTTATTTTTATCGAATTTCTGAAAAAGGAGTAGGCACCAATCAGTAACATTGTTTTCCGTACAGTACCAAACGCAGCTCATCGATAATCAAAAGCGCTACCTCAAATATATCGAATGAAAGAGACGTTGCATCGTCGACGAAAATACCCTGGATAAGCGCGATTTCGTGTAATAATAATAATCGTGCATCCTTTCATTTTTCAACGCGAAAATAATTAAATAAAGCAGAAACAAAGCCGTTAAAGGATTATAAAAAAAAAAAAAAATAAATAAAGACGAGTAAGAGGGCAACAGCGTCATAATTAGAATCAAGTCGTTCTGCCACGATGCGGTGATTAATTTCGTATGATATGTATAAATACAAGCACGCATGACCCAGGCCTGAACGTACGAATAAAATAAAGAACTTAAATATGATACGATTAAATGAATAACAAGTATATTATAAAAAAAGTAATAACTTCACTGTCGAAAGTGTGATATAGTAGGCGAACGAAAAAAGTGACGTGCGAGCGCCAACTTTCCGGCCGTTTTTCAGCAAGTTTTCCGTGATATATATGAAAGTAGCAACGATATATGCGAAAACTTTATTCAAAAATTGCGCCGGAAGTTCGGATCGCCTCGTATGTCTATCTCTCTCGATTAATGTTATCATATGTAGATACGACTAAACGTATAATAATGATTATGATAAAAGAAAACGCTGTTAAAGGGATAAGTATAAAAAGTAAACAAGATGTAAAGTCTAATTACGATAGAAAAAAAAGTGTTCTTTATTCAATGTTCACGATCGTTTAATGATATATTTTATTAACAATGACAAATGTTTTCACCGTGAGTAAAATGCAGTTGATTCGCATTTTTATGACTATAAAGTTTGCCTCAGCGTATGACGATAAAAAATTTAAAATGTGGGTAGATCCTGTGTATATGGTTCTGTTAAATCATTTATTTAAAACGGAAAATATGGTCGCCCTGGAAAACGTTTTTTGGAAAAACATAACCCAACCCAAGATAATAACGTTGATGTAACAGACAAAAGTGAAACATAAACGAGTATTGAGCTATATTAGTGTATACCGGTTTCTACTATGTAGTTGATTAAATAGGAAAAGGTGTTGACCTAGTCGATTATGATGTTCCGCACACCTGCAGCAGAAAGTGGAATTTCTAAATTTTCTGTAGTTTTAGCCGAGCCCTTTAGTTTAACTTTTGTATGGAAAACTTTTGATATGATCATTCATTATGACTCAAGTTTCGACTATCAAATATCAATTTTTCAAATAGTTTTATGACGTGTAAAATAAAAGTCGTTGGAAAAAGAGATTCTTTTGTTTATCGTAATTTAATTGAACATCGACTACACATGCTTAGTCGATTAAAGTATAAATACCGTTGTAGATAGATGATGAAAAGATGAAGGACTAAAATGTAGATATAACTTGAATGTCTCTACAAACGTGTACACGTACTAAATAATCCTTTGCCAATCTTTCTTCGACACAATAATGATCTCAGGCCTCGAAAAGAGTGCCAAATATTCAATATTCGACAAATTCAATCAATCTCTTACTACTAGTTCAGATTGATTCTCTTTTCTAACTTCTAGTGTTGAACAAATTTTTTCACCTTTTACCGCGTTTTTCTACAAAATTGAATAACTGTCTATGACGTTTATTGCTCCTTCAGTATTTCTATTTACTTTTCACCTAATAACAATATTGTTTGTAAACCTAAAGATTTTTGTTATGAGAGCTCGTAGGAAATCGATAAAGCAAGAGACACTCGACTGTCTGACTTTTCTCAGGTGGCCGGCCCCAATTTTCTTTCCTCCATCTTTCGACAATGGAGAAAAACATAAAGCGTAAAATAAATAAAAAAAAGTATTAAACGTAACTTTTCAAATTTTAACACAATCAAGAGTGTTACTTAAGATGAACGAAGGGATTTCAAAAAGATTTAAAAAAAAACGGACCAAGGACGTGCAGGACACGTTTAGCAAATTTATTTTATCCGACGTAAAACGAAAAACGCGCTAGGACACGTTTAGGTTGACGAGGAACAGTAAATCGTAAAGTTTCATAGTTCGCGACTCGAGCATTTCGAGTTGCACTTTTTATAAAAAGTCTATCATATGATTTTTCGCGTTATCGAGTAGCAAACTTAACCAACACGCAGCCTTTGCAGAATGAATTCATAAAATAGTAGTTTCTAGCATTACCGGAAAAACTTTTTGATGCCAAAAGAGGAAAAATTATCATTCGACTGATGTAGTTGAAATAAAAAAATAAATAAACAAGACTTTGAGTGTCTAGCACGAATGTTTACGAAGACGTATGATAGCTACTCACTTGGAAAGAGTAATTTTTCTGAGAAGATATGCTCTCGCTAAATCTTCTCTTTAAACGGATTGATTGATTGATTGGTTAATGATCGAGCAAATTATAAATAGTTGCTGTGCAAGCTAAACTAAATATTTCATTAAAATTAATCGTTAAAAATAATAAAACATAAAAAATAACAATAATTGAATTGTTTTTGCGTAACAATATCTAATCGAAAAAATAAGAGAAAAAACCTTACGGCAAAAGCAAGAAAAACAGTTTATTAATTAATATTATTAAAATTCACTACAAAGCAATAATTAAAATTTATCAACGATTTGCTGGAACACGCGCAGTAAAAATATCGTTGCAGACGGTCAGTTCAAATTCTTCACTTCGTTTACACAAGCACAAATGATTTTTTGGATGTCTTTCAAATTATTGTTGCTATAGCACATGTCTATCGTGAAATAAAAGTTTAAAAAATGTGAATGGACCGATTGCAACTGTAGTCTAACATTCAAATTTTTTACGGTATAGTAAATAACATTTATTAAATGAAATTGTAGTAATAAAACTAATAGAGTTTTCGACGAAACGACTGATAAAAACTCTTTGTTGCTTATTTTCGAATTCTTCGATACTCCAATTTCTCCATTATCCAAAATTCGATTTAACTTATATACGTATTTATCGACCAATCGTAGTTGGAAAGGCAGTCGAGATTTGGACCAAATTAAACTTTTTTCTTATACTGTAAGTAGGTTATTTAACGAGTTGTTCTCGTGCGGTTGTCGTAATTACCAATTTTTCGCAAGTTCGTACTGTAGTATACGCGTTTAAAAGAAATTTCAAGCTCAAAAGCTATATTCGCGCTAAAAATATCAGTTATTGAAAACTATATCAAAATATCATAATTATTAAATATTTATCTGTGTTCGAATATATATAACAATTTACCAAGAGCAGACAGCTCAAATAAACAGAACAAAATCTCACAAAAATAAAAAAAAATCACGTTTAACAGTTCAAGTGCTTGAAAATCTTTATCTCAAAAGAATAAGAATCATATATTAAAGAAACAAATTTTTGTAACGTATTAAGTAGAAATTATTATTAAAATAATTCTAAATCGATATTATTTAGGATTATAAACATTTGTTAGAATCAAAAGAAATTTGAGCAATTTATTACCAGTAATCATAACGATAAAAATAAAAATAAACATTTTTTTCGATGATATACACGTATAACAAGCTTCGTTTCGGTTTTTCAATTTTCTCTCCTACAAAAATTATATTAGGGGCTGGCCACTCGTCTTTCTTTTCTTTTACAACAAACGTAAATATACTTAATAATAAATTAATCGAAACCAATATCTACATATTCTATACCTACTCACTATTTCTATATCAATTTTACCCAAACTTTCTATCTACCAAAAATCTATTATACAATGATCAATTTAAAAAAATTAATCCAATCTATTCCTTACTATCGTCTTTACGATTCCACACAACTTTAGATGAGAGTCTTTTTAGGAAAAGCCACTTGTATTTTGCGTCGCAGAACGAAAAATTATAAGAAGATAAACTAAATATTATCTATATCATAACATGAAAAGCATGTTGAGATAGAAAATCGATCGATGAAATCAACGCGTTCTTTAGAAACAGAAAAAAAAATCATTTGCATCGTTAGTGTATCAATATAAAATATGATATTGATAAATGTATTTGTATATTGTATATTGATACGTTAATACTTAAATTATAATAGACGTGTGTTCCTTAGGCGCGTTTCCTGAAACTTGTCCTAAAAAAAGGCAAAATGCAACGGGTTAACTTAAGAAAAAATAAAACAAAAGGAAACATCATATACACTATATTACTATATACATTATATAAACTAAATGGATTTAGAGAATCCTGTAGAAAATAAAGTAAAACTTTTTCGTCATATTAAAGATAAAATTTGTATCGGAAAAACATTGAAGTGAAAAATAAAATAAGCAGAAACGTGTACCTTAAAAAAATAAAGGTGTCAGCACATGGCAAGATATTAATAGATAAACGATTAAAGATTGCTCAGTCTCTCGTGATCGCGAAAAAAATACTTTAGAAATCGACGTTACGTATTAGTTTATGAAACTATAAGCAGACGGAAGAATCTACCATAAATGTACATATGAAATCGTTGTGTTTATTATCGCGTAGACGCGTTAAAAAAATATATAGAAAAAAACGAGATCAAAGAACTTTCTTCGATCGATCGAGATCATTCCGTATATACCCTCGTTAAATAAGCATAAGAAATGTGTACTTGAATGAAAAATCTGTCCAGAACAACGTAAGGCACCGTTGCGACAAACAAGTATGAATATAGGTATATATATTGACATACATACATGTTTTACAATTACTGCGTTTCACTCTTTCTGTAAATAATATCGTGTTCTATCGACTTATTACCATTTATTATATATATATATATATTATACGCCTGTGTAATCTTCACGATTTCAATGGATGCGTTGTACGAGGAGTAAGCAGCAATAAATTTGAATGACGATTAGAGAATGTTTACGCGATGTTATTCATTATTTTTACTTGTCAATCCTCGTACACATGGTTTTGCGATAATATAAAGTAGCGCAAAAAACGTGAAATTTCATCTGATTGTAAGACGCATGAAAAAGCGTTACGCAAGAAAATGTTACAAAATTGTTTGTATTATATATAATTAGATAATTATGCTGTGTTTCTTCGCAGTGCTCATATGTATGACAACTTGTAGAGATACATTTACGAAATGAGAAAAAACGACAAAAACCACAAAGAGCTAAGAGAACTTAACAAACAATAAAATATGTACAAGATGACGTATATTTTTCTTCTTCGTGTATTAAACAATCGTGTCTACAACTTTTTCCTTTCAACAAAAAAACAAACAAAAAAAATGCAAGAAAACGGGCTAACATAACTCTGAAAGCTATAAACAAGGTTATTTCAAAGGTTGTAAATCACTGGTTTATGTACTTTTGTTAGATACTCAAGCCGTTAAATTTTGGCGAACGCTCGCTGTATTGAAAAGGGAAAAGGGCGCAAACGTCGTACTTGCTGAACAAATTATTTTCTTATAGAATTTCCTTAAACAAATAGTAATATTGCAACGGCAGTACCGTTAACACTCAAAGCTAAAAATCGACGTTTCGAATCTCAGAACGAAACTCTTTTTTCAATGCTCCGAGCGAAAATGAATTAGTCAAATTATTAAATGCTTAATAAAGTGCGTGTCTATATATAAATTACGTAAACAGGTGCTCGTTGTTTCGTTAAACAAAACCACTTATGCCATCTTAGAGATTTTAACGGGGAAAAAAGTGAAAAGCTCGGCGATGTGGATCGACATCGTTAGCCCCGACGTCGCAGCACTGGCGTCGGCGCGACTCCATAAATAACGAACAAAAAAAAAAAGTAAACGGGATTTCGATAAAGATTATACCTATAATAGATAAAAAGTGCGCGAGCGCGTTAGGAGGCGCGTTTAACGGCGGGTACGAGATTTAAATAAGGACATAACGATAAAACCGAACGAAGGAATAAAATAATGAATAATCATGCAAAAGCGGTTAGGTAACGAAACTAATAAATATAAAACGCGGTGTTACACGCACTGTAAATCGTAGATCTTTTCAAAGTCTCTCGGGCGCTAACGACATGTAAATTTACCTCTCTCCCATACATACACACGCTCTCTCGCGTAATGTACCTTTTTCTCTATCTCACCTATTCTCGCTCTCCGAGTTTCCATTATTTTCGTTCTCCCCCCCACCCTGACGATCTCTCCGTCCTTCAGAATTTCGCGCATAAAGTAGTCTCGTCGGCAGTTGCGCCGGTCTACGCGACGTCTAAGTACATCTCCTTATATATACGTCCTTCCTACTGTACCCAAGCTGGGTAATGCGTTCGCTTTAACGTCCCGAACGTCATTATCGCGCTGGAGCGGATGATATTGCCACGCGCCGTTTTCCGTTGTATAGCGGACATTAGAGTTCGTTATTAGGGGTAGTTTTCTTTTTGTTAATGGGTTGACGATAAGGAGAATTTTTTCGTTTTTGGATTTTTTAGTGATTTTGTGTTAATTTACGTTACTTAAGTTTTACTTCTACTTTGTTTGCAATATTTTGTAGAATAGTTTATTGTCGGTAAAGGTTTTATTATTGATAAATATACGTTAAGTACTTAAACTATCATTTAAATTTTTCTTTATACTAATACCTTTTTTAAGTAAGCTAGAGCGTTTCAAGTTTTAAAACCTACTTAAATTTTAAGCTTCAAAAGCAGGCCTTGTTAAGCGGCACAAATGGGACAAAGTGAAAAAACCGTTAAACCGGCGCAACTGCTATCGTAATACGCAAAAATTTCGCTTCGCGACTTGTCTTAAAAGCTCTTATATTTAATAACATCTGTACAGAGATGCACTTTATATTTATGCAAAGATAACCCTTTTGTTACACCGTTCAAACGAAAGAAAACCTGAAAAAATTCATATTCAAATCGTTATACAAAACGCGCGCGAATTATAATTAAATACAACGAAGCATCTTGCGAGATGAATATTATATAAAAATATACTATATATATTTACGTTGGCTTTTCGTTCGAGATGAGAGACGAAACGCGCTGTGAGCGAGCTCTTAGATGTTCGGCGAGAGACTGTTTTAGAATGATTGTTAAGATATTTATCGTTGGGGTATATGCAGACACATATGTATGTTAAGTCAGCTCCAGCTGCTCGCTGGAGGCACGAATAAGTCGAGGCTGGCAAACTTTTTAATTTTTAAGGCTCGTATATACACCATACACCATACACACACACACATATACGTGTACACACACTTCAAACCTGACGGCTCACACCCGCACCCACACAGACATAAACGTACGTATATAGATACATACACTAGTCCACGTCCAAGCGGGTCGGAGGTAAGCTTTTGCTATATGTACGAATAGTCGAGGTGGTAAAGATATCGTCGATCGCGTGCAGGAAAATGGTTCCTCCGAGGCGCGTGCAGCGGCATAAATGATTGCGCTTGAAGTGGTGTTTTAGAGGGAAAATAAAGGAGAAGAACCGAACGCTGGAAGAGTTATGGATTTATTTTGATTTTCACTTGTTGCACGCGGAGAAAAATCATCGAATTTGTCTGGGCATCGAGCAATTAGATAATTCAAAGCGCCGAGATAATGAAATACCTATTTCGTGGCTTTTCTCACCGCGCCGACCCATGTAATAATCATTGATAATGAAGTTGGATATATCCCGATGTTCACTATGTTTATCTTTAAGTTTAATTTTTAATACGAGCAAACTTTGTTCATTGCGATCGTAAAGGTAAAGTTCTACTTATATTTACTGGCATCAGTATAGATGAAGAGTTAGCAGTTTAATACTTATAAGTAAATACTTTCATCAAGTACATTTTTTTTATAAAAAGCATTGTAACATTAGCGACAAGTTTGCGTGGTAAATTTGTAGAATGAAACATGTAGATCGACCGTTGAAACGAAAGAGCCGTTGTATAACGAATCCCGTTTGAAATAAAAACAAAATAATAAAGTACTTCCAGCGATGTTCGGTTTTCTTTACATGGATATATAAATATATACATAAACGAAAAATGAAAGATAAAAAAAATCAGCGAGTCCAGATGCATTTCATCTTCCGTCTTCGATATGTAATTCCTATTGTACAGAATCACTGATATACATATATATATTTATTATTAATACTGTTGAATTGCGTTTTAAAAAAATTTGATTAGCGGATGAAAGATATAAATTTAAAGAGTAGCCCCAGTTTAAGAAAATAAATTTAAAAAATATACAAAGAAAATCAAGCTGCGCCAACTGCACCGATGTACTAAAAGAGTATCCAAAAAAACAATAGATATGGGCATCCGTGTAAAGCTAAATAATAAACTGCTTCGACGAGTCGATTACATTTTCGCTTTGGAATTTTGATTCTTGAAAGTAAAAAGTGAAAATGGAGTTGCCAAGCTAAGGCGTGTGAATGTTTAAGCAATATTAAAACTACGTTAACGTTATTATATTATAAAAAGAGATTTAATTACGTTATACTTGATGAGAATTAGGATGCAGTAGTGAATATCACAATATAAGAAATCGAAACTTATAATAAACTATTGGTATAAATGTTATGTAGTATATGGTATATATAATTGTGATATTAACTACATATTTGATAATTCACAAAAAATAATTAGAGAACGTTTTATCTTCTTTTTTATTTCAGTTAAAATCATTAACTTAGATGTAGATTTAAAATTAATTACATATCATTCTTTCCGTAAAAGAATTGCGAGAAGTTAAAAAGAAATTTTAAAGCAAAAGTGTAATCAATAATAAAAAATAATAAATAATGAATAACTAAAGAATAAAAAAAAAGTAATCGATGCCCATGTCTGGCCGAGTCATTAAGGAAAACCTAGCGAACCGTATGTGTATAACCGATGTCTGCTGTCTCGCCCGAATTTCCCGGTCATTTTGTACAAAAACAGAGTGGCGGGAGGAAAATAATGTCCTTTTAAAAACAAGCGAAATAGAGTGGCCGTCTTTTTTTTATCAAAAAAAAAAAAAAACGTGTCTCTCAACTCTGCCACGAATGATCGAATCAACGCTTTTCATTAAGCACGCAAGAAACAAATAAAGAGAATCCATAGAGCAGCAATTTGAGATTGCGCGAAATCGTAAAAGTAACAAAAAAAAAATACGTAGGCAGCGCACAAGTGAATTTGATACATGCCAAGTTGCTCGGTCGTGCACGCGAACTTTTCAAGGGAGAAGAGACGAAATGAAATTTATAAAGGAAAAGTAAAAATTGGCCGGGAAATTTATAAGTGGCGAATGCGTCGCGATAGTGTGCGAGCGAGCGAGCTCGCAGAAAATTGATTGTAATTGAATCGAAAGTGTAAAAAAAATAATAAACATACATTAAATGTTGTTTACACGCTTGATCCTTTATTCTTATTTCTCGTTTTATTCAATTGAATATTTATTTTTGAAGATCATTTGTTTGTAGGTCCTTTAGTGGGTAAGTATACAACTTTTCAATATTTTTATTTAAACTTCATCACTGCAATAAAATAAAACTTAAGTAATTTTAGTTGTTATATAAAATATTTTTTTAACAAAGAATGAAACTAAATTCAATTAATAAAAAAATTAATAATTATAGTTACAAAATTTTTAAATAATAATTAAATACTTTTAAAACTACTGGCACAAAAAAGTTATTAAGATTTTTCATTTTATAAATAATTATGTTGGAGTTGAAACTTTGTTTCATATAATCCATCAAAGTTTGTTTTCATATAATTTTTTATTAAAATTTGTTAATTTTCCTATGCTATTTAAATTTTCAAAAAGCAATGTACACCTTATTAAAAAATATGTTTTGCTTTTCACATCAAAAAAATGTTTTTAAAAATTTTTTAATTTTTAATAAATATTCAATATTTAATTTTTTGAAGGCCAAAAAAAAGGCCAAGGCTCCAAAAATAAATGCATCTTATGGGATTAGATTAAGCATTTTAAGAAGAATAATGATTAAATTAAATTTCTCAATTTCTCTATTTCATTTTTATCAACTAAACTAAAGCAGAATTATAACTCTATCTAATTAATACTGTTCTCCAGCATGATATTTTGAAAATTAAGAAACAAAATATAAAATAGTTATTTTCGATACAAGTGTAATAGTAATTCCAATGTTGTGCGAATGTTTGTGTAAAAGGTGAAAAATACGTACAAGATTAAAATAACTTTCTTTACGTGCATCTAACAACTTTTTATAACGTAGGCTCTTATAAAGAATACAGTATTTTTATTTGTTATTTTATGAAACTCTATAATATCTTTAAAAAAAAACAAACTTGAAAATTGTAATGTTTTAGTCACAGATTTTTTTATAATTACCAGTGAAATAAAAATATAATTTGATGAAAAGCTAAAACATAAAATGGAGATTTTATGGAGTCATATATTGTAATTATAGTTCAGTTTCGTTGATTTAATAGCATATAAAAATTAGATACATAAGCCAAACGCTGCTACTATTTCTATGAAAATTTTTTCTGTTGAAAAAAAAATAATTGAGTTTTGAAAAATGAAAACTAAATTTGAAAATAAATGGCTAAAGTATTTTTCACTATAAAAGCATTAATAAAATATAATTAGAAAATTAATCTCTTCTATATACTTATAAAAAGATTTTGAAATACGTGATAATGTTATAAATAATGTGTTTGTTGGAGTTGTTCCATTACTTTAAGTTAAGTTAAATTGAAGGTATACGATGAAGATTCTATTACCAAGAGTGTCGCTGAAAAGTTTGTATTGCTTCAATACTTACTATGATTACCTAATATTATTAAATATTTTTGTTAAATGATGCATATAATTGCATTTCTGCTCTTTCTGGATTAATGATTATAAATCATAAAAATCTGTCTTTAAAATAAATACATGTTACCTTAATTTTTGCTTTGAAAACACATAATAAATATTCTTGAATATCTGATCTACTCTCAGTGCGCGCCACAAATCCACGAGAATTCTAAGAATTTTCCAGGCGCATACTCGTTTATAAAAACTACGTATGTATAATAACTACACGACGTTATTCAACTAGTCACGAATAACAGCTGAGCCACCCAAACATGCATGAAATTTGCAACAACGTCGCAAGAATACATAAACTTGGGATACTCCCAATGCAAGCACTTGTCTCACACTCATGTCAAGTATAGATACTTCCACGAGCTTTCCTTTTCTAGATATCTTTCAAGTTCGCATTCTAACCAACTGCCAAAGTTTGACCTGACTATACCGTAATCAGCCTTCGCGCGCCAACCGTCGAACTCTTGTTTTTAAACATCACGCACGGACACATTTCTTTCCTCACCTGACTGCTGTTTGTTGTTGCTCAGCTCTCGACTGCGTTACAAAGATGGTGCGGAGCTGTCCATGCCGGCGCTGCTTGTTTCACACTCTTTCTCACTTTTTATAAGTTCTGTCAGTCACGGATAACTCTGAAGAACATTCGCACTAACCTCCGGCTCATTCGGCAGAAAATGACGTGACAAAGGTCCGAGTTTATGCACGACATCTTATTTAATACTCTACTTTTATCAGTCAGCACAAATAGTAGCTGCAGTCACAGTTCTGTTATAAGATACAGCTGCTTGTTGGTTCTTCTACGAGGTCCGCGCTTTTAGTTTGAGAAAAGACTATTTCGTCGCTCCTAACGAAGACTAGCACATTTTATTTCTCACCCGCGAAAACTAGCACTTTCCGCCCTTTTATTATTAAATAATTTATCATGAATAGTCACTAATTAAATCGTGAATTTTCACTACTTGTTAGTGAGTATTCCACTAAATAGTACTT